>CM052318.1:900922-1141219 GCA_028455605.1 Lasioglossum malachurum
CTGTACATTCCGAATGATTCATCCTCATATTAGGCTACTTTACTATATGTAGATCTGTACCTGTAAGCATCCTCGGAGACATTTATTTTGCCAGGTTCACCGGTGGTCTCGGTTCGGCTGGTCAGATTCACTGTGTTCCCAAATAGGCAGTAACGAGGCATACGGTGGCCAATTACTCCAGTTACGACCTCGCCGCTATGGATCCCGATGGTGATTCTCTGCGGGAACAGTTCGCGAAACCTCTATCAGACGGATCTCAGTGGAAAAGGACAGTGTGCAGTCGTGGCACGTCGCGCGCGTTAAAACCTTCACCAGCGGAAGCGTTCGCGTAGGAACAGGAAGACCGTAGTCGCCAGGAAGACGAACAAGACTCTTTTTACGGATATAATCGATCGCGTTCCATGGAAAACCAACGGTGGAAACCGTTCGAGTGTTCAATCTTGTATTTCATTTCGATCGCTCCTATTCATATAATGCTATTTCCGGTACTTTCCAAGTACTCGCGGTGCGTTTGTTAACATCAAACACGAATGTTGAGAAACAGAATACGATATACATCAATAAATGAAATTGGAAATAGATATCCCTTTTACTTTGTCATGTAAAAACCATCGCCAACAGAAATGAATTTTTCTGTCTTTGGAAGATAAACCCCGGGATTTTCATGTTTTTATATCTTGAATTCGGCGAGGAAATACAGTTTTGTTCGATACCGTAGTGCTTGCAAATTAAATCTCGGAATTTATATTTTTATTTCGAATCGACAAAGGAATCAATTTTGGCTTGTCACTCTGTGTAAAGTCACCCTTTCAACTCGGATAACAATCCTTCCTGTTGCACAAATCGTTACGGGCAGGAGTGTGACAAGAAATGCAGAAAGTTTAGAAATCAATACATTCCAGTTTCAATTGTAATCTGTACTAATAATGTCTATTTGATAGGACTATTTTGAGACTATCAAAAATTGTCTAAACGGAGCAGTCTTTTAGACAGCACGTGACCGGTTAAGGGCTAATTTACCGAATTAAAAGCGACCGTTTTCGAGTCGAGGGTGAATCGCGAAGGTTAATCTTTCAAGAGTTAATGGACGAATGATGTAGTAGCCGAAGGAGGATGGATGGATTCCATCAGCGAAGAATAGTATTTGGTTTTTTTTCGGTTTGTAGAATAGCGTTCTAAAAAAGGACTGAAAGCAGGCCGGGATGGAATATATTGAGACTTACCACAGGCTCGCCATCGATCTGCACTTCCTCCGTTGCGAGATCCATCATATCCAGCGCCAGCCGGGCGATGCATCGTGCATGGCAACTACACGGTTCCGGTAATCCGCTCACAGCCATGTATTTGTCACCAACAGTTTCGACCTAGTCCGAGCAAAGTGGATCAACGCTAACAAGCCTTCCCGTAAATTCAAATATATATCCGTTGTCAGGGAATGATAATTCCTCCAGGTAATACAGTTTCCCCAAATTCGGATCCCGCGACACGAGGCCCTGTCTTTATATCTCGTCTCGAAGATTATTAGCGAAAGTTCAAACACAGTCTAACTACTGGGTCTTACGTGACCCAGTCACCAGCCACTGAACCGGTTACATAGACTGCTGCAAACTCGAAACGGAACTGAATACAAAAATGTCTTGGATGCGCCATGCATTTCTGATGACTAGACTGCGGATTTTATGCATTTACTAGCTTCTGAAAATTTTCAAAAAACGCCAGAATATAAGATACGAGTTTTATTTATTTCTTTCCTAAGAAGGCTACTACTTTCTTAAAATTCGTCAACAAAAATTGGAAATTGCATAAGCATCCGCTGTCTACTGGTGAAATTCTGCACGATGAATATTGTCAGGGAACTTCATTGTTAAGTTCGTAAATGGCAAGTTGAAAATAAATAGTACCTTTCGTCGTATTTCGTACAATGTGGATTTCAAAGAGTTAATCTGTTCCTTGGAAACGTAAATAATGAACTCTGTAAATTCCTTCTTTGAGAATGGAAAGCCAAGGTAAACCGAAACTACTCTTGATTATTCACGGCGTAAAATGAGATTACAGCAGACTCCTGCATGTACGTAATGCGTTACGCGTCCTATGAATTCGCGAGATGGGAAATGCACGAGAATTTTCCTCATACATTGCGAATAATATAAAGTAACATGTTTGAAATGGTTGTTGATGTGCACTGTATTCCCTATATTTTTATCAAGTAAATAACAATGGAGAGGCTGGAAATGGCTGGCTGAATGTGTTTGGGAATCGACACTGCGAGTATGGAAATGGACGGCCATAAACTCACCTTGTACACGTCCGGATATTTCTCCGGGTCGGTCAGCACATCGAACGCTGTATACAGTTGATTGAGCATGTTGACGATCTTCATCGCACCGCTGGAGTCGGTGTGCGCAGCGCAATAAGCCCCGAAACCGACGATTCCAGAGAACAATAGCGTCACGCAATCGTACTTCTTCGCTGGAACGGGCCTGGAGTGTCTGAGCTCCTTTGCCACCGAAACTGGCAGCACCGAGTACAGCAGGCTGTCAGACAGGTACTTTTCATAGAAATGATTTACCAAAAAATTATTCTTCAGTAAGAGATTCAATAGAGATATATTTCCTCGCTTAACGATTCCAATAAGTCAAGAATAATTAAACAGTATTCGGTAATACTCTTAATATTTACATTGCTTTATATCCGACACATTCATTGTAGCTATAAACGCAGAAAATCCGCAATCTATTTGTATCGCGCATTACATTCAGCATTTGATTAATCTTTCTGATCCTCCGGAATTAATATGGAATTTCAATTATAGTACCGGCATACAATTATCAATGTTGTATTCAACAAATGTTAATGATGCAGAGCCCATTAAACTTCCTAAAATTACGTATTTCCATTATTACAAAACATACGTATTAAAATATAAAACAGGGCTGCGGAACAGCTGGATATTTTTCCGAGTTATCGGACTTGTGTCTGGAGCAGGCGGCGTGTCTAGTTATGGAATAGGAGATAGATGATACTATATTTTTACTGTCTCGTGCAAACGTCGTCGAAACAGGCGACGTTTAAAGACGACACCGTTCTCCCGGCGAGAGGCAGGGAAAAAAGTACGATCCAATTTCCGGCGGGGGAGAGTATTCTGTCAAGAAAGAAATTCCACCACGAAGGGAAAAGCTCGACCATCGTCGGCCAGAAATTGCGTCGGGATAAACGTCTAACGAGGCCAATAGGGACTTCCTTAATCAGAAAATTACGCCGACGCGACGGTACGGTGGAATCCTTACCTGTCGGTCTTCTTTTTCTCGCTGTCGAGCTCGCGATACGTCTGCTGCAATTTATCGGTAAGCAGCTCCAAGTTCACCGTTAATTTGTAATCCGCCTCGAATTGCTCTGACATCAGCACGAGATCTCTGGTGGCGTCGTGAAGGGGGATGTCGCTCAAATAGAGCCCCCACCTGGTGATCATCCCGTGAAAAGCGTCAAAAATCGGTTTCCATTATTTCGCAACTTAGAGTCACCACTGAAAATTGCTCCACCTTAATTAAATACGTTGGTGTCTAATCAGTTGCTAAATATTTAAGTATTGTAGTATATCAATTTCGTATCCATAAAATGAAAATGAATGGAATTATTCTAGGTCGGAAGAAATATTTCATTTTCGAGTTAGAATAGCTGTGACTGCAATGGTGTAATCCAAGGGTGGTTAATTTATAGTCTTGAAATGCGAATTTGTGGAAATATGTTAAATATAAAAGGTTTTAAACAATCTATGTATACATTTTGGTTAAACGTGGGCGTCGCCGGTAGAAGCAAGTATCGCTTCCACAGTAGAAATTTATATTCGACGACGACCCATACTTTTCCGGCACCCTCGGCGAGGTAATCTTCAAACACCTAACTCGTTCTAATCCGATACGCGCCGGACACAAAAGAAAGTTAATGGTCGCTAGGTTGATTCAGCTTGAAATTCATCCAGCAATAAGTTCGACACGTCGAATAATTTCTAGGTTACACAAACTGCACTAAGAATTATCTGGTTATTAAATCGTGCCGCGAGCGATGCTTCGAACGAAAGCTTGTCGCCTCACGTGTCAGTCGAGAGGACGAGCTTTGCGTCACACGCGAACACGTGCGACGACGGCGCTAGCAAATTCGGATTCTTGTTAATAACAGTGAAGAGTCTTCCGCTAATTTTCAGCGAAGCAGTGCAATGAATATTAAGCCCTCTCAATCAAGTTTTATTTAATTTAAAAAGAAAGGGGCGTAACATTTATATTCGTTAGACGTTGTTTAGAATCTTCATGCCGAGTGTGCCTCGTTAAAATATGGCAAGGGGTTAAACCGTGAGCAGTTGTCGACAGTTTAGCAGTAGCGAAATAAACGAATAAAGAAATTGCATCGTGGCAAGGTAGTATATATGTTTTTGCATGGCGGTGCATTTCACGCGGAACGGCGTGAAAATGCATACGGCGCACGGTTTTCAGAGACGTCTAATGCATCCGAAACGCGTGACGTGGACTAACGAAGCGTGGGTTGATCGCGAATGAGGAAAAATTCCGTGAAAACCGAGGACCGTGGGTTTTATTCGAACGAGGCTAATTCGGCGGCGGCGTGACAAGAATTAATGCACCCGGCGCAGCAGGACGAGACACGCGAGGATGACGGTAATTACGCGAGCCGTCGCGTCGCGTCGCTATCTACCGAATCGCAATGACAACAACTGTTATCATCGCTACGCGAAATATTTTATTAGATTGTCGAATATGAAATGTCCGACTTTAGAATGCAGTTCTTAGAAAACGTTTCGTAATAAATTGTCCGTTTATTGTTCGCGTAGTCGAGTTAATTTGTCTCGTCCGAAGTCAACGCAAATCCATCCGCGTTGACGACCAGATTCTACAGTATCTTACTTTACCGTCATACAATCAAGAACTTAAAATTTCTAGATAGAATATGTTGGGTACAAAATTGCGTTTGTTTAATGTCACTGCTAAAAATCAGACATTCCATATGCAACAACCTAATATCAACAGGGATGCCCGCCGATGAATTAATACACGGAAAGCTTACTTACCAACCGCACAAAGCACGCGCTCTGCCTTCGTTCGCGATAACGGCCTAGATAAAGTGCCGTCCATAAGTCTGCTGTCACTTTGCGCCCCGTTTCGTTCGCTCACTTATTTCGTGGCGTTTCGCGCGCGAGATACTTCTGCAATCTATTATGGGGAACGCAGCGTGCGATTGTGGAGCGATTTGTTCCTTTCCGAGAGGATTAGCGATTGAGCTCTAAGCTTAAGATCAGACATATCTTCATGATACCACCACCCTCAGACTATTCTCTGTACGTGGTCTGCCAGAGGAATTGCAACTTCTGTTCTAATTATTTCTCGGGCTCCGGGTGGTTTCTTTGTACGTGTCGCGGGTAAGCCGTCTCCGCCGTTGTGGCTCCTCGCTGAACAATGTCTTGTTCGCTTCTTTTATATTTTGGAAACGTAAGAAGAATCTTCGCGAGCTTATTTGTCAGACAATGTCGTCGGCAAACTTGCCGAAACGTCACCACCTCGCGGATTTTGGTGGAATTGAAATATGTTATAAATTTCGACATTCTGAACGACTTTTTCCTGTACAAATAGTAGGCAGTCTCTTTTAGTTCTTTAGATGTTTACAAAATACTTTTTAGTTTAATATAGTCAATTAAAAAATATTTTTGTAGAAGAAAGAAATGATAGAAAGAAATTGCTTAGAATTGTCATTACGAATGTGTTAACTTATGAAAATCTTCAATAAAGGCAGAACATAAAAAGAGGATTTTATTGAATTCAATTTTCTTAACATTTAAACATGCACAGTCTAATTATCACCTCAACATTTTCCTACCCTTAATACCCTGGATAATTTTCAGAGAGATAGTTTTTAGGGGAATTACCGAACACTTTTTAATCGTCTACGTCGAAAAGAAATCTTTCTAGATTGCGTGACTTAGAACGCGCGCGCGGGCAAGTGTGTACCGGAGTGTACACTATACATGAAAGTGTGTCTGTAGAACAATGAGCGCAGCATAGTTTGTAAAACCTAGGTGAAAATGAAGCGTGTTTCGTTGATTGCTGTAGGTACGTGTGGGGCTCGCAGCAAGAGAGACATATTCCTAACAAAACACCGACAAAAAACGGTAAAAAGAGGAAGGAAGTGTACGAGCACCGAAGGGGAGAATGTTTTAAGAATTGAAAAGATGGGAGCGGTTTTTGTCAGCGACTCGGCAAGAGATGATGGAAAAGACATTCGGATTATATGGATACGCATGTACATATGTATTTATAAATGTATGTATGTATGTGTACGTTTACAGTGGTCTCGCGAGAACTAGAATAAATAAAAGGAAAAACGGAAAAATGTGGTATATCGCTTTGACAGAAAGTTATCGTAACTTCATTATTCTTGCAAACCGGTGGTTGAAGCGTTAAGATCGTTGCACCTATGGATCACGATCGAAACTACGGATCTTTATGCATTTATGGCTTGTAAAAATTTTCAAAGAATGCTGGAGTATTAAATTTAACAGAGAATTTAGTACCATTGAAATTACCAATGAAAATAGGATTTTATTTTGTAGCGGCCAGCTGCATACAGTAAAATTAACATGTGCTGTGCAAATGCTGGAGAGATTTTAGGACTCACGCGACAATAGAAGCTATTTTTTAGGAAACTGTCTGGTAGGTTCATTAAGACATCTGCAAGGGTCGCCATTAGGTTTATTACCGACAGTCTCAATAACCCTCGCAAAGAGTCATAAAATCCCGAATTTCTAAAGGCCCAAGTCGATGGTACGGGGTCCGTTAAGGTAAAAAGGACCGTTACTTGAAGATGTTCAAAACACGCTGATGGTGTGGGGCCCGTGGAAATTCCGCTACAAGATCAAACTCGCGATACGCAGTCTCGTGAATTTCCCACTCCTTAGAAAAGTGTTCACGAGAGTGGGGGTGCAAAGTAATCCCACCCATCGGCGAAAAAGATGTATTTTTCGTTTCGCGTTTGTTTTGTAATGTTGGGAGACTTCAGTCTTGTCCTAACCAGCCAAGCAGGCAGTTCATTAAAATAAACAGATAGTTCGCCCTAATACAAGGGCTCTCCTTCACTGAACATTAACATTACCTACAATTTGGTACCACTTTTTTCAAATTTATCTAGAAAAATTGAAAATTGCATAAACACACATCCGCAGTCTAGTCATAACCAACGTTACCATATTTTTATCCCTCCAGGCCCCTTACCCTTCCGCCTCTCGCGCAGTTTCGCAGCGTAGCTCGTCTCACGCGTACCGTACGCCAGCCTGTCGCCACTCTCGCCAGCGTTAGTGGGAAGAGTGCAAAGACAAGCTACGCTGCGAAACTGGGCGAGAGGGATAGAGGGATAAAAATATGGTAACGCTGGTCATAACAGTGCAACCGATCGAGCATTTCGCAACCCGAACAGAACCCGAACAGTGGGAATCCGATACGACACAGCAACCGCGTGTACCGGCCCGTTAAAAACGGAAGCAATGCGTTCTATCGTTTATAACTGATTGTCAAAGCCGAACGATCGCGTGCTGAGAGCAGCGTATCGCGTTTTGTAAGTGGAAACCCGTCGCGTTGCATTCTTCGCGGTGACCATTCGTTTGCGTTGATTTACGGTGGCCCGTCGACAGTTTTACAGGTTTCAGAACGTTCCACAAGGAAACGCGAACGGTGATAGACGCGTTCGCGCTGCAACCGATCCGAACAATGCACACGCAGTTACTCGCGCCGAGCGAGATTCAATTTATTCACAATTCCATAATTACAGCGCGGATTAACATGCCCCTGCGAACAAGCAAATTAATTCGACTGTCGAGCTGTATTGCGAGACGTCTGATCCAGATATCTTTTGGTTTATTTCGCTCACCGCGGAAATGAAATTTTCAAAATGTTCAGATTTTCGGTTTCACTATACCGTGCCGTGATAAATGTCCTGTTTGTATCAGATATTGCAGGTTTTTAAATAAATTCCTGTTTTGTAGTCGAGAATTCAAGATACAAGATTATTTCATGAATTAAATTGCCGGTTTATTCAATGCGACTGCATACGCGTCTTCTAACTCGTAGGACGGTGTCACAAGGATGCAAATGAAGTGTAATAAATCCGCGCGAAAGCTCACCTGGTTAAGTCGTCCAAATTCATGACGCTGGGGTAGCAAAGGAAGATGACGAGATCCGACTCCGGTATGTACAACATTTGCCCCTGGAAAAATTACATGTCCCGCTGTGACAACGAAATATGCATACTCCGGGAACGTTGCCACGAATTGCATCGCATATTACGTATGTATGTATGTCTACATACGTAACACGGACTTCTACTAACTTTTAAACGCAGACACGGGCGTTTCTTGGACGCGTTAGATCGCATCACTCCCTCCTTCGTTCGCAGCACGTACACCGTGTTTATGTGCGACAATATGTTCTCGAATGTTAGCTCCAGGTGTGGCCTGACCTTTGAAGACAAAACACTGTGAGTCGCATAAATGAAAAATTGTCCTAAATTTGGAAATGGTATTTTTATCGGAAGTTTGGCAACGGTTTTTGGACGGCACCAACGACCCAGATTTGCATGTTCTACTACCGCAGAATTTGTTCGAGCGTGACGACAATGGTCGTTCAACGGAGATATTTGTCAGCGAGACGTCGCCGCATAACAACGTCACGTGAAACGAGATTACGCGATCGTCACAATTACAACAGATCGAGGACCCTCTCCTTAAGACGAGGGCAAAGGGAATCCAACCATGACGTGGAACAACAACGGCCGGTTAATTGATTACGCTCGGTGCCGTATGCGCCAGCGACTATGCAAATGCCGCTAAATGATGCTGCTGCAACGAAGCGTGTCACAGCGTTTGAAACAAACCGCATTTGAAAGATATATGATCAGCGGTGTATGAATCCACGCGAATTATAGCCCGCCGTTGTTGGCCACGACCTGCCCGAACAATAACGCAATTTCGCGGTCCGCGCTAACTAACGCGGCGCTTCGCGAAATAAAACGCGGTTATCGATCCGTGCCACTTTATCACGTTCACGCGAGACATTTGAGGGAGTAATCTTGTTTCCACGCACGGAATTGCAAAGATTAAACGAAAATATATTCTGTCTTTCAATAATGCAAAGGTGGGGTTTTTCAGTAGTGAAAAGCGCTAGATGAAGTCGCCCAGTAATTTGCATTGTTCGGAAGCATATGGTAAACGTGAGAATAGCATTTTTTGAGGGAGACAGCGGTTTACATTGATCTTTTATCTAGCGCTTTTGAGTACTGCAAAAGCCCATTACTTCTGAAACGAGTCTACCCCCTTAGCTTTTTACAGGGACGAATTTTTAAAACTCTGAAGGAACGATTCAGAAAAAATGACACAGGAGCAAACTCACTGTCCAAAGGATGTCGTTCAGCTTGCAATTACCGGATGCCACTTGGGGGATGACGCGAGTGATGGTGCAACCAGTCTGAACTATGTCGAGGTCCCTGTTGAACATCAGATGGAATGGGAAAACTCGGCAGAACGTCATGGGGCTCACTTTCGGTTCTGCGAGAAATTCCGTAACAAAGTTTTCTGTGAATGCGTCCGACAACTTTCCACCTAATCGTCGTCGTCACGTGCGAAATCGGTGAACGTCACTTACCGACGGATAAGGTCTCCAAATCGGCGATCATGGGGTTCGAGACAACACCCGGACCGGAGGTGTTCGTTATCATGAATTGCACATGGTCGCACTCGTTTTTTGTCTTCAGTATCCGCATCTCTATGTCCGTGTCGTGGAGCTTTTTCGCTACGGTCTGCGCCGGGGAAAGTTGCAAACTCGTTTAATCACGGCCCGGCTTTTGCCCGGGAGGATTTACCCGGTTGGAAATTAAATGGACGAATAGTATAACCATCAATTTCGCTCGTAATTCAACCGGCCGGGAAAGGAATATCATGTTGATCGAATAATTTCGTTGCTAAAGTAGATGTCTGCTAGCTTCGTTTCAGAGTACTCAAGTATATTCTAATTCTGTATAAAATATGTGTGTGCATCTCTTTTAACAATGCATTTTACTTTTTCTCTTTGTGTGAGGTGCAAGTGCACCCGATGCCGACAAAAACAGAAATAAAAAGTTGACGAATGGAAAATTTCAAAAAATTTTCTGGGAATGCTATCTGTGTTATGTTTGTAAGAATCTATAAAATTTCGCAAATATTTATGCGTACCAATTTTTCTTTCATTTTGCTCCAGAAATGTATGGGGTTCAATTTTATATAAAATATGCGTGTGTACCAGAACGACGAGAAAGCGAAAAATGTTTCAAATTCGAGGAGGCGCAAGTTGAAAAATGCAAAGCAAACATGAAATGTTAAGGTTGCGCGTGGAAGATTAACAGACGAAATCCAAGCTATAGAAAAGTGGAATGGCATAGCCGGAAATACGATTTGCTGTTGCAAATTTGATCAGTCAATACGCCGCCCGATAAAGTACATTTTAGACGTTGCATTTTTCATGAGCGCTAGATGGAAAAATCAGCAACAGAGACGGCCGTGTATTCGCGCGGCATTATATTGAATAATGAACTGGAAAAATCCAATTCACTTTTTTGCAAAACCCGTACTAAACTCTTCGATCAACCTGATACTTCCCCCAGCACGCGATGCTGGGGGAATGAAAAATAATACCGTTAACATTGATCCAACATCGTGGGAGTAAATCGTTCAATTTCCTACATGGATTTATTAATTCTATTGAGAGTTTCAATCGACGCTCCCCTCGCGAAATGACACAAAAAAATCTGTTAATTAAATCCTTCGATTGGAGTTCGTATTTATCGAGAATCAATCCCCGTGGATTTCGATAACCATGTTGTAGTACGGTTTCGTGTCGAAAATACCTTAACGATACCAATGACGATGTGCTCCAAACCAGGTCGGTCGGAGTAATAATGTAATATGAGCGCGCCGTCTTCAGGCCTCTCGGTGCATCGGAAGGAGGGCGCCCTCATTCCCGGGTACAAAGTGCCTAAATGATCGTGAAGGGCGTCCAAATTCTGCAATTAAGCGTCACCAGATTCTCGCCAGGTTAGCAGCTCATGAAAGATTATGGCGGAGAGGGGTTCCGTTCGCTTCGAGTCAAAGGAGGGCGGACGCCATCGCGCTCGATCGATCAAATTTTATAGGCATCGGCGGCGCACAGTGTGCTATTATATTGGCGTTCTGTTAAATTTTCGAGTGAGGCAAGAATGACTTGCCGGTGACACCAGAACCGGAAATGAAACCTCGCGGAAGAAAAACGGATCGCATTGCGCGCGTTCTGTTTTAGTTCTAATCCGCTGGCGCTTTGTATTTTTAGAAAATTCTGCCGAAATACGAAATTCGAGAAGAAGTCTGGTGTAGATATGTATTTGTCCGACTCTTGTGGAATGGAAATATTTTAGATCGGAGGTAGACTGCGGATCTTTGTGCAAAATAAAAATTGTCTGTATCGATTGCAAGGGATGGAAACCCCGAATAGAATGTTATTTCTTCCCTTTGAAGAATTGCATAAGAATTGCACTGCTTTGAATTGTATAAATTCGTGCCCGATTTTCATATAGTCACTTTTCTACAATTAGAATCTTCGATTTTTAAAATTTTTTTATAATTTTGAATTTCATCTACTTGATCTTGCTATAAATGCAGAAAGATCCGCAGTCTAGGCGGATGCTAATGGCTTGACTTCGGAGTTAAAATAGCTTCGAGTGCAAAGGGCTAAGCGTCGAACACGAATGCGTTTGCTCGCCCCTTCTTCCCTGGTTCGTCTAGTGGCAGTCATTAATTCGAGTCTAGAAAGTTTCGAGCGAGCTCTTTTCACCCGGTAATGTATGCGTCTTCTCCTTAGAAGAGGGTTTCAGTGTTTAGAATATTAATTTTCTCACTTTATTTCGCACGGGGAAGCGTGCTCCGTCATGTAAATAAAACAGCGTTCTTGAATACGAAATTTATAGAAACTTCAGCTCGAGAGGAGCGATAAAATTCGTTTAACGCTCTCAGCAAGCTTATAATTAATTATAAAAAATCTGCATGCAGAAGACATGTGAAAACATGGAAGAATGTGCCAGATAAATATCGAGTTCCTGGTTCATTAAAGAAACGAACGCGGTGGCGATGTTTACGGGTTCGTCGGTCAACAAGTTTCTTTTCAGAGAAGTGGCGATTTCACCTAATATCGAACAATCCTAATCAATTCACCATTAATCCCATTGAAAGGATACGTTCGACTGAGAAAGGTGTAATAATCCATCAATCATGGACAGGGAAAATTCTGGCGATAATTCCGCGGCCGTATTCCGCGCGCGCAAACGAGTTTACAAGCTTTTTGTCCAATTACTCAGCGGCTTGTTGCCGCAATCGCGGACTGGTCCGGCGTGTTTCCCTGGAACGAGTCGTGTCCCGGGTTTAGAAATGCATCGGCCGCGGAATGCGCGAACGAACATTCCGCGAAACATGCAGGTGCACGTGTGAGAACGTCGACCAGTTTGCCCAAAAACGTCGACGAAATTCAAATCTTTCGTATTGTTACTTACACGTAATCGTTAAAATCAGAGTTTCAACGTTTCCCATATAGAAGTCGGTATAGTGGGACGCGACGAAATAAATGGAAAAAGAATCGAACGGAACGCGACTCCACTGGGATCACCGGTCAATCGCGAGCGCTTTTGCCCACGTGTACATCCTTTCTGACAACTTTCACTTGGTCCGCAAGCAAACGGAATCGATGGAATCCCGGGTGTCGGTCACCGGGTGCTCGTAGCCCGAGGGAATTTTGCCGAGGATCGTCCAGAAACGAACGATTCAATGTGTGCGTGAAAAAATGCGCACGGAATTCCTCCGAGCACCGATGTCCACCGTATACAGTTACTCGCATTAATATTCAAATGCCTGCGACTATTTTTCTATCTGTTTCTTTTTGTATTAGCAGGTAGTTTTGCTTGTAAACCAACAGCACATGTTGCTAGTAACAGATGGCAACAAGTTGTTACAAATGATGGAGATTATAACACTGAATAATATTAAACATACACTTTTATAAATTCATTCGAATGTTTTCTTTAAAATACGACAGAACTTTCCCTCCAGCCTAATACAAGACAGGATGGTTTAAACGCTTCATGTGTGCAGAACAGAAATTTGAATGGAAAAATACTGTAGAGAGAAATCGTGTGTGAGAAAGAATGTTTCAGGAGAATGGTTTACCTGCAAAAAGTCCCAGGGCGTTGCGCCCAACACCTGAAGGATCTTGTCGTATCCAGAATCCTGGCAAAACTCGAAAAACATCCGGCCGAACTGCTCCAGGATCTCATTCGCTGGGATATCTGGAACACGCGGTCTCTCGTTACCCCGTGGCTCTCGATTTCGTGTTCGTTCACGGATCCGATCCCGAACGGTTCGACTTAATGGGGAAATCGTTGGATAACTGTCGAGTGTCGCTTAAACTGATCGAGGGGCGTCGTTAGGGGGTCGCAATTTTAACGAGCTGCATTCGAAGTTCAAACGGGAACTCGATTCGATGAGATCGTGTGCGGTCGGAATCAGTTAGATTGTCCTCGGGATGCTGGATTCAATCACTGATCAGTTATTCGGGATACACAGCAATTAATGTTCGATCTTGTTGCAATGTTGCGGGGAAGCCTATATGACAAGACAATGCCGAGTAGCCTGACTCCAATTTGCGGGCATTACGGGATCATTTGACGTCTTGTTGTTGGTAAACTGTCCGAATTTGTATGATTAGACTATTATGAGTAGACTGCGGACTTTATGCGTTTAGAACAAAAATGAGTAGGTGGAATCTAAAACGGCAAATCCATTAGAAGAATTGAAAAGTTCTGTTGTATTATTTATTCCCAGCCTATTAAACACATTAAAAAAGAAAATACCTTTCTATTCCACTCCGGTTTGTTGCCATTCAGATAGAAAATTTTTATTTTGCATAAAGATCCGCAGTCCATTTATGAGTGAGAAATTTTCCACGAACATTGTTGGTTTACATTGTTGGCATATGTATAGTATTTACAAATCAGATCGTATTAATATTAATTTTCGACTTACTTTTCGACATAGTCGAGGACTTACTGAATGTCATTAAACTATTTAAGAGAGAGTTAACGCGAGAAAGGCTTCCGAGTCGTCCTTAAAATAAAACATCATTAAAATAGTGAGAACGCATTTCTAGTTATTTTGAAATTATTCTATAATAAATAAAATGTACATTTTGTTTGTACATTTTCTTGGAACATGTTCTACGCAGAAGGAAAACAACCAACGGGCTAATCAATGTAAAACAGTTTAGCAAATACCTGTGAACATGATTCGACTTTTCACGTGAAATAATATCTTATCCGACGCTGTTTCGGACAAGGCTGCCCCGAAAAAGTGAACAGTCGTTGCAGTAGCAAAAAGGCAGAAACAGGACGACCGAAGGCACAAGGGGAAGGGTGGAGAGGAAAGAGAATCGCATTTCGACGTGCAGCCGCCACCGTGCCGGTACGGTGGACTCGCTGAAAGGATTTTTTCTGTGCTGAGGTCACTTCGTTCGCGGATAAAGGCAGTAAAGAAGGTAAAAAGGGTTGACAAAACGAGCAAGAAAGAAGGAATCGCATTTCGAGCAGGCCTCCGGTAGCCTAGCCTGCGAGCTCCGTGGCTTTAAGACGTAGCAGCGTTTAGTATTGGGTCGGAGGATCTGTAGAATGGTGTTCGTTCTCCAGCTGAGGTCACCACTTGGGCCAATAAAAAGAGCTGAAGAGAAGGAATGGCGGGGAGTAAAAAAAGGATCGGAGAAGATGGCGAGTTTCGATGCCTTGGTCAACTATAGGAGTCCAGGCAGAACCAATTGGTCGCCGAGAGTCGATTCTCCGTCTGTGAACCTTGTAAGAGGAGATTGCTACTTTTGCATCCCCTTTACCCTATTGTTTGAGAGACGGGAGGTATCTGACAATCCGGCCATTTTCTTTTACAGAAGCAACGGACAGCGAACAATGAATTTATGAAAAAAATGGGCATTTTAAAAATATTTAAGGACATCAATGTATTACTTTCAGCTTAATAGGATACTTAATTTGGCTCCTTTGTCCTGCAATCAGTGCAAACATTATAGCCTTTATGTTCTGTTAATTGTAGTGGTATTAATCAAGTATTCATTCTCCAAGATCTGAACCCCAGAGGCGAGTTGTCTTCGGCGAGTTTTGTTTGTAATATATTACGTTTGTTTTCGTAATTTCGGCACACAATATCTGATAATAAGATGAATATCTCAGTCCATTAATACCACTACAGTTATCCGAACATAAAGGCTATAATGTAATGATTAAACTACGGATCTTCATGCAAAATAAAAAATGTTTGCATTGATTGCAGGACACAGGAACAGGAACAAGCGGGACATGGATGCTGGCGAGGAGTATCGGTTTAATCGCTCCGGAAAAGAGATTTACGTTGTAACAGGTACTTATTGCGAATGCGCCAGAAAGCTGGCAAGAGGTATTTACTAGTCGAGGCAGGTAGTGTTCGGTGACCAGTCGAGCAGAAATAAAGAAATGTACATACTGAGCAGGTTCGCAGCCGCTGATATAATGTTGTAGGTAATCTCGTCGTCGTAGATCTGCCGCACCAGAAACTGCCCCTCCATATTAACCGCCGCATCTTTCCTGGATTAACAAAGTATGAATAAACATCGCGCAGCAAATTGAAACAATTATGCCGGCCGCCGGCGATGCGCGGATTCAACAGCGGCGCTGCTGGCTTGTTTGCAATTCTAGCAGTCGGATAATTCGAAAAGCTTATTAGAACGGACGCTTTAGAAAGCCCGACTCTGTCTTCGGATGCGGAAACGACAATAAGGATTGTATCCAATTAGAAAAAGATGTACAGTCAGCGTTGGTCGGAATTCCAGAGATAATACTAAAAAGTTGCTTTCTACAACAGTTTTTTTTATTTAATTATCATTTTTACAATATTTGTCGTCGGTTGAATTATTCTGAATGGTCGGAATTAATTAATGAAAGCCTAGGTTTGCATAAATACGTGATCCAATTAAAAATTACATTCCCTGCTCTCTCTCTCTCTCTCTGTGCCAGCGAGATGAAATATGCCTTCGAAAGTGGCGACATGTTAATCAGAGGCTTCTACTAAATGGAATATAATTATCATCGAATTAAATAAGCTATTAGGTACAATTAAAAATGAAAAATTACTCGGGATCTCGTTCTCGCTGCCGGCAAAATGAATCATGGCATTAAAAGCAAGGTACGCTCTTTATCACCGAGTTCTGCAGAATTGAAATATAATTGCCTTCTTTATGAACTATGTTTTATGCTTCTACACAGATTGATTAATCATTAAAGCTCGCCAAAGTTTCAATTAATATTTGGTCCTCTGTTTCACATAAGAAAGAACTACTCCGAAGATTACTTTATAGGTGAACGAAAGAAGTCCAAGTTACGCCATCGGGCAGCAAAAAGAATCGCTGTCGAGCATCCTTCACGGGCGAGCAATTTATCATACTTTCAAAAGCCATCTTACACTGTTATGCTAATAGCGAAACTGTGTTTCGCACTTTCCATCAACGACGTAGGGAAATGGCGGTGGTAAGAGGAGAATCGCGATTGCACAATTATCAAAAGGATTGTTAATCCCGGACGAGCGTTTTGATCCGCAGGATTGTGTCACAGTGAATTAATTAATCGGCTTGGCGCAACGACCGGCAAAGTAAATATTTCTTGGCGAACAAAAGCTGGGCGTTTCAGCAGGTTGCCAGACCCTCCGGGCACGGGGACGGTTTCTATTAGGTTTACAAAGTACGGATAAAAGGCTCCTCGCTGTTTGACATGGATATGAGCCGTCGCCGTTCCGAGCTCAATTCACTATTCCAATGCAATTTTTACAGAATCCTTCGAACGGGTGTTTAACTCGTCCGTGGAATTAATAAAACATTCCTACCGGAAGAGGATTGACATAACGGCTTCACAGTCGCGCCAATATATTTGTGCATTCGGTATCAGGCGCGTCTAAGCGTTTCGAAACATAAATGTGCCGATAATTATGAAAGTGGTCTAAGTCTTATATTTCTTGTTTCTTGTGAATGTTGAAGTAACAAGCACTATCTAACGGTTCATATAATGGTTGAAGGTTTAATTTGAATTTAGATTAAAATAGAATGATTGAAAGTAAAATTTCGTTTCAAAAAGGGGTTACTGAGAGTTGATTTAATGGTTATGGCTGCCATATAATTGCCGAAAGCGTCCGCCGACCAAGGATGGGTAATGAATCTTTGAGGTCCTTAAACTGTTGTGACCCTGATTTATGGTGTAAATAATGCTTAGATACCACGACGGGCGGGAATAACGCGGTTTAGTTTAATATGGGACAGGGTACACGTGAAAAGCCACGGTGCGGTTTCCGTAGACTACGAAGCGAACGAGTACAATCTCGAAAATTATATGACGCAATTTGTAAACACTCTGCGAACAGGTAAACTGTGAAACGTCATTTAGGACGGCTAAAGTGACCCTTTCTAACCAAGCTTTTAAGAGTCATCGTGCGATCTTGCTTCACCGGTAACCAACATTTCGTTGCTTTTCCGGTGTCGTGCGCACCACCCTATCCCACTATTCTGTGGTACGTAAACAAGTTATTTTGCGAAAATGTACTTTCCTTTCTATTCGCTTCAACCGAGGACCTGTGCGGTCTTTCGTCATTGTGTGCTGTTACGTCGCTATGAGTTAACTACAGTTAGGAGCATAACTGATCATACTAGATAGACATAATAGATAGACATATATACTAGATATACATACATAGAATAGAAACAGCTAATAAATCGCGCAACAGACTGAAAAATCCGTGCAATGTTAAGGTCGATAAAACTGTCATCGAAATCGCAAAAGTCAATTTCGTTCCGAGGTCGGACCGCGATGTATCTCAACGGATCCCTTAGGTCCCGTCCTTTCGAGTATAGTGTTAGCGAGTGGAATTGTCCTTTTAGGACACGCGTTCGCCGATGCTTGCGACGTGTTTTACAGCGAGAGGGCAGGTTTATGGTGTTGTAAACCTGTATTACGAGTCAGTTGTCCCGGCAACCTCGCCTTTCGTCTCGACCGCGTCGACAACGGAAGAGTTTCTGCGATCTTACGGCCGGGAAACTCGAGAGAGAGAACCCCCCTCCTCCTCATTGACGAGAGCGAGGCGAAACTGCAATGGAATTTTTCACGTGGAAACGAGACCGTAGGTTCCTCCGGTTGTGCTGGCGCACAGAAAGTTTCGCTCTCCCGCGGGTTACTCGCTTTTTCCGTTCCGCGGCAAGCGGAAGGTGGGAGGCTCGAAAAGTTTCAGTAACGGGCATTGTTTGCCAGTTCCCGAAGGGAGCTCCGGCTGTGATTCTGCGAATAAACGAAATCTGTAACGCGAGTCCCTCGAGCGGTGCTCCAGAGAAAAAGTCAGTCCGACGTGTAAACAGCGAGATATTTATGCAACACCGTGCCGGCCCGGGGTTTAAGGGGTTACGAAGGGTGTGGACCTTTGAGCCCGTCGACAAACAGACGGAACGCGTGCCAATATTTCGACTTACTGTCGCAGAATCAATAAACTCCGAGGATCAGGTAAACAGAGGTTTATTACGCGAACTTGTTGATCCACCCGGGGACAGGAAGAGTAGTCGACGGATTCTTCTGCCTTCGTGACCCACTCTCGGACTCGCGCCTCTGTCTTTCGCGAGACACTATTGTTTCTCTAGCTTTACAACCTTCTCCACTAAAAATTCACAGGTTTTTTTATTTTGGATGTAAGACTGTCTGTTTCTCCTACGATTGTGTTGCTGTTCGACGTAGTCCCGCGATCTAAGCCTAATTTTCGGTTCTGTGGTGTGACAGGGTTGATCGGGAGACAAACAACCCGGATAAATTAAGGCCCGATGGATAATCGAGACCCGAGGGACATAATTAACATGTACATTATATTCCAAAATGAATTTTTCCCTTCATAACATAATCATATTTAAACGCATATTTGTTTATAATCAGGATCCCGTTAATCGATGTCCTGGTGTACCTCGAAATTCAATGAAACCGCACAGAGACTGAACATTCGGTTCACGAGAGTTTTACGCGTGCAACTAAAAAACAGATAAATGTCAGATTTAAGGAACAACGTTTTACGTCCGTGTGCGTATGTGTTTACGGCGTAAAAATGTCATAAAGTCTTGTGGAAGGAAGTTCCATAAAAGCTTTCCTGCAGAAGAATCGGACAGTAAAAAGTATGCTAATCGTCAATAAGGAAGGGGCGACATTGTTTTACGAGCTCGTCGTAAATACGAGGGTGACGCGAATAGAACTTGTCTCGTTGTAAGAACAAATATAACGCGTGATATTCAATCCAAGGAATTACGAAGAGGTAACTACATCCTCCAAGTTTTCTTCATCGTATCACTTTCACTCCCTGGGGCTTAATTCCTCTTCTCTTTCGGTATTATACTTAGTACACTAAAGGCCGATGAAGGTTATCATTATCCGATCGGAAATTGTTTGCAGCTGTCTAAACGCAGAACTTTCTTCGTTCCAACAATTTGTTACTTATTTATCCTTAGGCAAGTTGGCTCGGAAAAGTTCAGGAACTTCGAGGAACTTCGATTATCTATTTCTCGCGAAGAGCCTTACTAAAATGCGTTAAATAAATTAGAACTTTTCCAGGTCGGGAAACGACGTGGGGGGTTGAAACGAAGCAGAAGCATCGGAGAAAGTTGATCGCTTAGTAGCAGCGATTAAAATTAAACAATTTTTATAAGAGGATCCCAAGAACGTAGCAAAGTGAGATTGGACCAGAGTGCTGAAATGCAAAGTACGTAACTAAGCGAGTAAATGAAAAATGTTGAAGCGGGAGTGTTCGCGGATGCTCGTGTTCAAATTGTATAAAATTGCAAATTGAAATGGCCAAAGTGGAGGAGCGCATAAGGATGCATAGCCTTGGTTCCATCACAAAGGATTGGCGTGTAACGCTTTCAGCGCGGAAACAAACTGAGACGAACCGTAAAGCATTTTCATGAAATATTCACAGAGATTAAAGCAGCAGTGGCTGAAGCATTGTTTATAAATCTTTTACCAAGGTTATTATCCAATCTGTATTTGCCCGCAGCTAATTTGCGAGCACGGAAGATTGTGTTCATACACTATCGACTTGTAAATACACACTTAAAACCCCTTTGGAACACATTCCTAACCTATCCTACCATAAATTGTGGAGTTAATTAAAAAATTTTCAAGTAGAAGGTGTAAACAGCACTGTAGAAATAATTTACCTTTCTCCTGAAATCCTGAAAAATTGTTTCCGATGGTTTTGATTACACGAGATAATTGATTTCGAGCATTTTGATGGACTGTACATCTTCCAGGCATTTTCGCACGACCCCGAAATTCCATTCCCGAATCTAATCATCGCAGCTCGCCGGAGGCACGTTTGCCATTCAAATTATCAATTTCGCTCGGCACGCTATTGAACGCTTTGAGCGCCGCGTCATCCATTTATTCTTTATCCTGGTTGAGGAATCGGGTTTTATACATCGTGCGAATCGAATTCTCTTATCCTGTTCATCAGGAAAATCATAAACAAAATTGTTTGCTCTATTGTTCTACATTCTATTTTCCTTTCCTCAAAGAAGTTTCTTAACGAAGCTCACAGTGAAAACCTTTCCAATATTTTAAAACAACTTGTATCAGAAGCTTTCACGATACAAATTCCGAGGTATCTGTTGAATAAGAACAGTTTCTGAAGAAGTTTCCAAGCTCCAAGTTTCATCTAAAAGTTCCACAGGAGCAGGTATCTTAAACAAAACGTCGAAGTTCGAACAGAAAATTCTTTTAGAGTCGAAATAAATCTTCGCGTCGAAACAGAACGAACCTCCTTTTCCAATAATAAAATGATGAAAGGCAGCGCATTAAAAAAGGCCGGTTGAATAAAAGATTCGACGATTCTGCCGGCGTAGGTGTCGGCCAGTTCAATATAATTCAATATAAATTCCAGGGGCGTATCGCGGGGCGAAGAAAAGTGGCGGCCCGTGTGGGTGAAATTTCCGCGGAGGAATGCGAGGGATTCGGGTCAGGGATGCGTCGAGGTTGGAGTGGAGCGGTGTCACGCCGCCAGTAAAATTAAGCCAGGCAAGAAGCATGGTGACACCACGTGGCCTGGAGAAGCGTCCTATCCGGCGATTGCTATCAGAATCGCGCGTCGCGACGCCGAGAACGCTTCGGAATCGTTGCTCGTACAAACAAAGAGTTCGCAACACGTTCCATCAAAAGTCTTACAGGACTATGTAGGACGCAGAGAGGACGCAGAGAGGATTCGCGCGGGCTACTTACTTAATCGCTTCCCAGGACTCGCTGCCGAACGTCTTGACAAACAGCAGCTCGAGGGCGTAATTCACAAAACCGTACTGCACATAAAAGAAAAATATGTGTATCCCAGCGTGAAATGGTCGAGCGGAAACGGTCTCTCGCTTTTTGTCGATTAAGAAATCTAGTCACTTTCGGGATCGTGAATGAAACAAAGTCGAACGACACTGTCAACCGGTGATCTGTCGTCACGTCGCTCGTGTTAGTCCCAGTTCCGTCGTCGCAACGCGCGACGCGCGACGTATCCCGGCTTTCTCGACCGTCTCTTCCGTTTCGCTCGTTTCCGCGTGCTGTCGCTTTCCCTTCTCTCTTTCGTGGAACGTACCATGGTGCACCAGGGAGAAGTTCGCCGCGTATCATTCCATTCTAATTGCCATAGGAGCCGTGTTTACCTCGTGCACACGAGCCGCGTACTGGAAAGTCGGCCTGCCTTCCGTCAGAGACGATACGTATCGATTTTCAACCCTCAGCTGCGCCACCTAGACGCAACCCTGTTAGCCGGGACCACCGACACGCGCCTCCTACACCCTTCCGCTGGCAATCCGCTCTAATGCCATTTCCCGCTGCGGAATCGACAGCGATATCACTCCACCAACGAATACTTCCCGGAGTTTTAAGGGGAGAGCCTGATGCAATCCGTCGAATATAAACCAATTTTTTAGCGGACCGCAACAGTGAGCCGCCCGCGCGCGCGCAGTCTTCCAGAAATGTTGGGAAGTACAAGCTTTGGAGTATGAAATCTAAGAAAATTTTTATTTTCACACAAGTTCACACACAAGTTTTTCATTTACTGCCGACTTCAATAAGAACCAGACCAGGATCGGGGAACCTTGTTGACTAAGGCCCGATTCGGCCCAAATGGACCGGCCTCGGCCAGATTCCGGCCCATTTTACGTTTCATCTATTTGCAAATAGTTCCACTTTGACGTCGCCTCCGCCTCCAGTAAGGCGACTAATGAAGCTGTTACTCCGGAGGCCTCCTAATTTCCGGCTTCTTCGCCTCAACTTTGCTCGCTGCGAAAGTGGTCTCGCCTAGACGCTCGAACCAAGAAGAAGCTCCGCTGTAGCGACTACCGAAGCGCTACGAATTCCTGGCTTCGTTTCTAATTAGAATTTAAGCCGAGCTTGCTTATCAACCGCGTGTCCCTCGGTGTGAAGATTTCAGAACGCGGATATAGTTCCTGGTCGAACGATTCTTGCGCCCCAGTTTCCTGAAGTTCGTGCAAAATTGATCGCGCCTGCTGCTGTCTCTGTTCAGTTCTTGGCTCCAAAGGCCCCGACACTTTTCGAGCGGATCTCGTGCTTCCGGTTGCGCCGAAAATAAAAGGCGCCATCTTGTTTCCGAAGGTCTAGCCTCCCAGATAAAATCCCCTGAAGGCCCGCGATACTATCTCCTCTGTTCAGCCAGCAGCAGGAAGCTAGGCATCCATCTAAATGAGGCGTCCTCCGCCGAGAAGAAACACTTTGTCAGGAGGGTGGCTCGATCGAAATGACACAGCGTTGTACGGCGGCCGGAAGCGTTTAATGAAACTCGGAAAATGACTAAAATCATGGAAATTTAATGAACAGTGTAACTAGCGTAACACACCGATTTTAACCCCTTGCCTTACAATATCTTGACAGACTCGTGTTGAAGGTTCAGAGCAGAGTCTAATAAATATGGATGTTATTGTATTAACTTGCTTTAAACCGAGATGAAATTCTATTTTCGTTTTGTTAATGTATGAACCTTTTTTAGGAAATTGCGAACTATAAAAGAAGTTGTGAACACTGAAACCGTAATATAAATCGTAGGGCAAGGAGTTAATTAAATTTTGGTACGACATACAACTGAGAAAAATATTTGACACATATTTTTTATAGCCGCCGATATTCATGTTAAGGGGGTGAAAAATCCATTTGATTGAGCATCCCCGATATTATCAGGCCCAGACGAAAATTTCAAAATCCAATTTGCGCGTCTTTGAATGACGAATCTTTCAGTGTAACCTGATTTTTAAAAATATATATTAAACATTGACTTTGCTGCGTCCCTATTCTTTGGCCAAGCCAGTGACATTGCGGCGGAAGTACTTTAAGAAAACTACCCCCAATGCGCGAGGATAAGAAACGTCTGAAAACCACCGCGTCTGATATTTACAGCCCGAAAGCTGCAGCACGGTCTGTTTCATTGCTTCGGGCAACGCGTCGAAAATTATTAGAGGGCTGCACGTAGCACAATGTAACTCTCCGTTACCGAACGAATCCATCGATATCGGGAGGTGCTCGTTCCACCCCACGAGTCGCAATGATTAATCGAGTGAAACTTCCGCGGACATAAATTACGAGCCATCGTGGAACCGACCTAGCAAACGGCAAATAAATTACAAAGCGAAGCAACCTGGAAAGAATTTTTAATTAATTGGCGGGGCCACTTTAATCAGCTTCTATCGAAACGTGCCCGTTGCTCCGGCCGTTTAGACCAGTAAGAAAGCCCTGAATTCCCTTTCAGAGGCACCACTGGATTTCTTGGTTCGCTCGAGTCCGAGCGGAGGATCATTAGGGCGAATAAAAATTTCACAGAACCCGAGGACGTTCGGGGATGAGAGCCAACGGGACTGTCTTTCGAGGACACATTTTCAAAACTTCAACGACCGTTGGACACGGAGACAGCCGCGGCGGTCCTAAATATTTCAGATCCATGGAACTCCGGTTCAACTCGCAGCAACTTGACGTCTTTTTGAAAAGTGTCCCCGGTTTAACGCTCCGATTATAAAGCAATCTTTGGGGATTAACCCGTTGCACTCGAACCTTTCTTCCGACCTAGAATATTTTAATAAAACACAAAATTGTGGAAATACCAGGACATTGTAAAAATTCCAATTTCTTCATGCATTCATGAGAACACAATTTATAGCAGTGGTCATATTAAAAAGATTTAAGGACATCAGTATATTAGTTTCAGTTTAATAAGATACTTAAATGATGAACAAAGTTTTTTATTTCGCACCTGTGCCTTGTAAAATAACGCGAACATTTTTATTTTGGGCGAGCCTATTCGCCGAAGCGAAAACAATTGTCATTTCTTGATGACAGGAGTGGTCGTGAAGCACGGCTGAGAGGTTAAAGCTGACCTATATCCTCGATGGTTCGCGACTTCTCTGAGCGCGGCCCGGCGTCGCGACGACAGGGAAATTGGGCGCCGTTTTTCGGCGTCCTGTGTCTCCGTGCGGGAAACTTTTCCGCGCCAGTTCCTTTAATTCCGACCGAATTTCCTTGTTGTCCCCGGATTAGTCTATTGGCCGGTGAGCAACTCTACGTCGACACACTTTTGCACAGAGACCTGCCACAGATGTTTACATTCGCAGCTGTCGCCTCGAACTTCGAAGACGTATTCGCCCGTATCGCAGTCGCAATATCAGGATATAGGGCACCCGAGGCAATTGCACGGAGCTCGACCCCATTATCAAAGGCCGAAAGGGCAGGACATCGCCCCCCCCCCAGCTAGAAAGTCGAGAGAGAGAGAGAGAGAGAAGGATCTCGGGAACGTAATCGACGATCCGACGAAACACTTCGTTTCTACCAATTTCGCGACGCGTTTTCGCCGACCGCTCTGTGAAATAGAGTTCCCGAGGCAGTCTCGCCCGTTACACTTGCCCGGACAAATGTAATAACCGCGTGGAACTGCATAAAGCGCAGCGCAATATTGTTCCGGAGCATTGAGTCTGGATAATTGAAGCACCAACACGGGGATTTTCGGAAACTATTGCCGTCTGCGTATTAGCACTTTCGATCGCTGAGTCTCACCCAATTGCGAAGAAACTCGTAACTAGACTGCGGATGTTGATGCAATTCTCAATTTTCGTAGGCAAATCTGAAGAAATTGTGTGGAGTCATGTAAAATATTATTTTCAGTGGAAGTAGACTTTGTAATTCTGAAATAAATAAAAATCGTGCTAAATTCTGTGGAATTTTACATTCTACCATTTTTCGAAAATTTTCAGAAGTCTTCTGAATGAAATAAAAATTCCATAAGGCAAGTAAGGGGAGCAGAAATAAGTGTGTATTATCACGTTGAACGTTCGGACAGAAATGACATGGAAACAAAGGCACTATGCGCGAATGTTTAAAAACAATTGGTCCCCGGAACGAAGATGAATTCCACCAATTATAAAAGTGAATATTAGTAATTGCTTTGATCATTCAGCATTAAAATCTTTGTTCGCATAACCGCGGGGAGAATACATAAATCGTTCGGTTGTACAGTTATTAAGGGCAAGCTGAGCTGAACTGTAATCTGAGGACACTAATTACGAATGCGTTCGAGTAAGAACTCGTAGTTGCGAGACCATATTTAATGATCCGTAACTAACACCTATATCGCTTAACGGGTCATTTGAATGGCTCTCAATAGTAATATTATATTCGTTTCACCTAATCCTCGGAGAATTTACAGCGAACTGCGAGTAGCATTAAAACGAGAAACAGAACTGTAATCGTGGTTTCGATTATGTATTCACCGAATTTGTATTTACATGATTATATGATATTTACACAGTATTTGTACATTATATTTTAACAATCCCATATTAATTTTGCTGAATGGAGAAATCGCATTATGTGCAACGTCTTCGGCGAGTTCTTTAACTTTCCGCCCATTAAAACTTTTTAATAGCTTGTTAAAAGGAACGTAAAGGCTATGTTCATTTTATAAAGAAATATAACCACCATAGGAAGAAACAAAATATGGGCGTGGTTATAAATCCTTGACGATGTACAATATTTCGTTGCGAAGCTGGCAGTATATGTTCCATTCAAAGCTCGATAAATCGACCAGAAGAGAAAATCGTACACCAAGTTATAGAGGGTCATGGTAAAGGGGAAGTTTTAATCTTCAAATGTATGGCGGGCTGGGACGTGAGAAAAATTTTCCGACGTTTTCACAGACGTTGCGATACGTAGCTTTTTATCCAAAATGAATATACTAAAACAGACATTATTTACGTTAAGAAGCATGTGGAATAAAAAGGCAAAAATTTCTGATTCCCCAAGTTACAGTGCAGCCTTTATATCCATTGGCTTCAGTTCGAAGTGTTCTCTCTCTCGGCCGAGTCTGTCCCGACGTCCCAAGTTAATTTGATCAAACAAACAGGCGTATCAGAGGCGTAGTATTTGCAAAGGCAGAACAAGAAATACGACCTCGCGTTGACCGGCCGAATCCAACGGCAGAACGGAAGTGATAAATAGCCGGGAGAGACAACAATAAAAGCGGACAATCTTCGAGGCACCATGGTGTCTCGGTCACGCCGACGATCGCGCGTCGCAGCGTTTCGTTTTTTTTTCATGGGCTTCTGTACACACGTTAACAGTGACAGGAATGTGTGTTCCTGCACGGTCTATTACGTCCGCTCGGTCTCCGGTCCGTCGAATAACACTGTGTTACGTTGCGGTTCTGCTCGATGCGATTTTCGATCGCAAGCGAGACATGCCGATCGTTTCACTTGTTTCGATGTGTTTCCAATGCGTCCGAATCGTTTTTACTATAACGTGATCCTTCCTGCATGGAGAAAACTACTTCAGGTACTGGAACATTAATGAATTCAATTTTTTCAGAAGATTTCAAACGAAGTGTAACAAGTATGAATGTTACGCCTTTCTTTTTAGATGAAATAAGACTGCGGTTTTTATTTCATTTCTGTCCCCAAAATGAAGACAAAAGAAAATTTATATTTTTTGTATGGCCACATTTGTTTTAATGCTTAGACATTAATTACTAGACTGCGGATCTTGATTTCCAAGAGCGCTGAAAATTTCGGAGCTGTTGGAAAATTCATTTCAAGTCATACCGATTGTCCCACTTTGCAGGAAACTGTGACGCGCATCAACGAGATTCACGAGCCCTGCCACACTATCCGAGTTATGAGCCAAGATATAGTTTCATCGCGGAGCTGGTGTTTGCCCTGGAGAGCATGAAAATAATGGCTGTTATGTAATTGCTGGAACATTTACGAGCGACAGGTTTACGAGGCCGACCCACTCGCATCACCGGAGGAAGAAGCAATCGTATGTGCTGTCGAACGAAAACGCACGGCCCGAACACCGTCAGGATGAAATGGCGGCCGGTGATTCAGGAGCGGCACGTTTCCCGGGGCCGATATAATCAACGACGACATTAATAAAAGGGTTGCTCGGACGCAAGAGGGTGGCCGCCGCAACTCGATGAGGAACTACAGGTTGATCAGAGCAAAAAGACCTCGCCGACGGCGGGAACCACTAATACGCCGTGATACGGGTTAATGACGCGGCCGATGGGCCAGGTGGAGCTTGATTGCCGTAAAAAGTTCATCGACGAAACCCCGGCGCGACGTGTCTTCATATCGTCGAATGAACCCTGGTTAAAGTTTGATGAGCGTGAAATGTCCTCTCACGGGCTCGCCAGAGCACGTGATACGCTGAACCGTTAATCTCGGTGATAATAGTTCGGGCGTCATTAATTGGCCGGCGTCGGGCACCGAGAATTTAGAATGTAAATTCGTTCGGCGCCCGTCAAACGACCTCTCGCGAAACAGTAACGAAACCACGATTCGACCCTCGCACGCTCCGCGGAAATATTAAGATGTTCTGTATGAAATGTTTGATGTTGAACGGTGACATTAAATTTTCTTCGTTTTAGAATGTAAAAATTGAATTTTATTTTATCAAGATTGTCGTCTTCGTTTTCACGTTTTTTCTATCATCCGGAAATTGTGCGTCCATTTATCACTACGTTGTAATTAAACAAACTTATGTGCTTGGTTCGATACTGCGTTTATTATAATGCTTCCTCCTTTTGTGGAAATATACTCTACAATCTTGAACTCGTTCTAAAATATATGTTTTGTAGCACACATATGTCATCGTGTACCACCAGCAGTGAATGGATCGTTTAACGTGTACCATCGGTGGTACACGTGGCACGGAACGTGTTAATGTCCCCGTTGGGGACGTAATTGTGTGCGAAACCTCAAATGGAACAACCTGTATGTGAATTATTAGGTTGGAAGGAAAGTTCTGTCGTGATTTAAATATTGCTAGTGAGTTATTGGGAAACAGGTATTGACAGGTTACCTGAAAGATATACAATATATCATTGAATAATATTAAACGTATATATTATATTTTTATAAATTGATTCAAATGTTTTCATTAAAATAGGACACAATATATTCTGCCGAGTTGGTTCCATCTTCCTCTCCAAACACCGTTCCCCAAACTTGACAGTCGGCCATTGATTTCGCAGTTGGCTTTAGAAAAGTTTCCCCTAATACTCAAAGACGCGCGCCCTGATTGGCTTCTCGATTCAGACAAATCGGAGGGAGTAGACTTGAGGGTTGTCTGAGCATCCCATTTTCAGCTCGATCGCGGAGATTTCTAGCGGGGCGGGAAAATCTTCCCGCTCGCGATCGAAATTCAGGCGGAAAGTTCAGGGAATTATTTAGCGCGAGAGATTCGCGAACGTGCTCGATATCGAGCGTTTTCGTGGTGGCAACTGATTCTTCGTGTCAGTTCGAATTCGAGACTCAGTAGTGCGCGGATACAAGTCAAACAAAAGAAGCCGGATAAGCAGCCCGAAGTGTTATCCTCCTCATAAACCATCGATGCGCAAATATTGGAGGAAGCGTGAAACTCGTTCTGCGGCGGCGCTCGCCGATTCGCCCGCGTTCACCGCTCCGCAGCGGCGGGGCGATTTATTTACAAAGGAATTTTCTACCGTTGATAAAAGCGTCGGTTGACGTTTCGGGATCGAGGACTCCTTCCGGGCGTATGCAAATTTGCCTGGCACTTTCCGCACGCGTTTCCCGCGGATACTGCCCGGTGCACCTCGCGTTACACTCCGCGTGGATCCCTCTGTTATGCAAATCCGCTCCGACAGGATAACGAGTGCAACTCAATTCTACGGACTGCGATGTTACCAGCAAAGGCATTGGTAATGTCTTCGCTATTGTTGAAATAAAACAGTTCTGGAGGAAGCTCAGAATCCAAGAACTGTTGCGGTGTATCTGCTGTTACAGTAAAGTTGCGATCTAGCTCCCATCGCCTGTTCCGAGCGGGGATAGAGATCGTGTAGGGAAACTATTTTTTTATCGCTGCGTCGACCGCGCCGAAAGTACAAAGGGTGCCGAAGGCGCAACAACAGAAAGCGTATCGGTGAGCTGAAGCTTCTTGGCCCCTTGCCGGGATGCCTTCCAGTGGAGGGGGTAGGTGAAGGGACAGTGATCGTGGAGATCCTCAGGGAGCTACATCGCGACTTTACGTAGGACGTGAGTTTTGTACGTCGCCTCGTAGTTTTCATCGACAACTAGGCTGTGTCTTTTAATTAGCAAAGAACTCCACTCCAGTTATATTCTTCAACAACTATTAATTATGATCGACCATTATAGTATCCATTAAATCTGCAATCGCAATTTCGGTCAGGTGTATACGCGACATTGCGTTATTCCGCAATACAGGCACCTACATACATAAACTATGCGCAACGGCCCGTGAGACTAACTATTGATTATCGTCAGCCGATATCTGAAAACTGTTTTGGAACAACTATTTCCAGCCGTTTGCAAACGCGGAAGGGAACACAGTTAGAGTTGTCAATAAGGGAACGTATAAAGTGATCAATGTCTGCCGAAAATAAAGTCGGAATCAGAACGATTAACGGAAGCAACCGATGTTCGTTAAACGACCAATAATAAATCATACCAGCGTCAATATTTTCCTTCGGACTGACGTCGCAGTGCGGTCGCACTGAATTCGCCGGTGTGTTCCACCGCTTTGGCCAACAAGAATTCACCGAAACCAGGCTCCACACCGGAGTTCATAAACAGCGGCGTTAACCGACAGCAATGACCTTTCAGTGGTTGCACTTTTGTCACCGTATGGCCAAATTGTTTATACAGGGTGAGAGTATAAATAAACTTCATTTTTAATGTTTACTCACCCTGTACACTACAATAATTTTCGTGTAATCGAATCTTGTCCAGAAAACGAGCTTTCCAACGCAGTATGCGGTGTAGAGCGGTACTCGGCTACCTAGTCATCAACGGTGTTCCTCATTAATCGATTCCCGTCAAGTACGAAACAAAATTATCTGCCATCTTGCCTCCCATCGAAATTAATTAGTGAAGGACGACCCCCGCGTAATTCGTATCCTCAGGGTGAACCGAGCGATGATGAATAGCGTTCCGTAGATAATTAAAAATACCGTCACGCGTCGAATATCGATGATTCTCTCTTCCAGACCGCCTACTCCAATCCACCTTCGTCGTTGCCGCGTCCATAGAAACGCGTGCCCAGGCCAACGACGACGTAATCCTGCTGCCGGTCATAACACAGAAATGACTGACGTCATTGGATGCCTCGGGTTGTCCTTGCTCTCGCCGTGGAACCGATCCAATAACATGCGTACTAACGTGACTCACAGGCACATCCGACAATGTCGAACATCGTGGAATTATCTTGACCAGCTCGCTGTTTTCCTGCCGGTTTCGAACGTTTGCCCCCATTTCTGGCAGAGCTAGCTCGTATTCAGGAATAATCACAGTGGCTTTCCAAACATCGGATTTCTGATCTTCGAGGGAACGTCGATAGCCAACCCGCTGCAGTATTATTTTTTTCGCGAATTATTCTGACTTTGCTATTTTGGTTGAGCGGAGGATAGAGAATTTTATACGCGACTATAATGATTAGAATTTCTTTGTTCTCGCTAATTCCCTCGTGGATAAAATTATTTAGACTTTGGAGGGCTTGGTGCCACGATTGTTATTTCAGCCGAGCCAGTTAGAGAAGAATAGGTCAATTAGACGGGGACTACGGTGAACGTTAAAATTCATCGGGTGGCCCAGTTGTTGGTTAAATTCGTCACGCCCCAAACATGTCGAAAGTTGCGAAAGTGGTTCAATCACCGCACAGGCTCATCATCGATTTCCCACGCGATGACACGAGCGTGGACTCTCCGAGGGGGGCCTGTCCCTTGTCAATTTTTATAATGAAACGGCACTTCATTCGACGGAACGTGGTCATGCTAGGGTATCCCAGGTCGACCATCAATTTCCCTCTTCTATGATCTCGTCGGAGGGCGAAGATTAATGTCGACTTTCGCGGGTTTTTTTTCGCAGGCCTCTGGTCGCTGGACAGACCCTATCGAGTGCTCCCCATTACCCTCTTTCTCTCTCCTTCTCTTTCGCCTTCTACCCTCCTTTCATTCGGGCCAGAAGCGATTAGATGCACGACTTGATTGAAGTTCGTTGTAAGTGGATCGATCGACGCTGGTTTAACGTTTCAGAGGACCAACTGGCCGCACCTGTTCCGCGAAACCGACTGTCTCACTCCGCTCCTTTAGTCCCGAGTCTCCGGACTGGCTCGAAGTTAACTTTAGATTGAAAGCAGCTTACGGTTGCACACCGACTTCCGAATTAGCCGCTCCGTTCCTATCGCTCATCTCCCTTCTCGCGAGGCAGGTCTACTAAGTGTTGCAGGAAAGTTGGGAAGGTTCTTTCTAACCCTATTTTAACTTGAAAATTAAACGTTTCTTCCGACCTAGAACAATTCCATTGTATATGAATTTTTTAATTTTATGGGTATGAAACATCGTACATGTATATATATGGTATCTTAAATAAAATGAAAGAAACTTTCATTACATTAAACTAATCCTTCTAACGTCTGAAAAGAATCTCAATCTGTTGGGTCCAATTTTGAAAAAGTTATTCATTTTTAAAAGGTGTATTTAATAATGTGAACAACATTCTGAGTCACCCCTCGACTGCCAAGGGTTAATTGATCATCGATTCTATAGAAATACAAGAAAAATTTTGAAATTTTGCATTTTGCAAATGTCCAACTTGGCGTGCTGGACGTATATTTGAGGTCCATCGGGAGGTTCTGTCATCCTGGCGAACCTGGAAATATGAATTAGCATACCGTCGCTTTGACGCGGTTACCGGAACTATGGGGACCGGGAGATTCGGAATTCGATGTTAATTAATGAGAAGTAACGTTAATTATCGAGATGATAGGGGATCGGGGAAAACGACGCGACGGTTCGTCGTTTATGCTCGGCGAAGCTTGATCTTCTTCATTAGAATTGCAAAGGAATAAGCGCAGAATATTTTAATATATTCCATTAATGAAATGGAACTGAAAGAACGTGTTCAACCGCAGTCGACTGGAGCACCAGGTGCGAGCTCGTGATAGCTTTGTCGAGCTCGTTCGAACTCGGACTTATAGCCAACTGGAATTTGAATTTATTGTTCCGGCAATTTTGACCTCTCGACTCTGTGCGGTGATCCTCGCTTATTGTCATTCGTAACATTATGGAAAATATGGAAAAATCATAGTTCGAGCTTCCCTAAAATTCGAGCTGTTTCAACAATCCGAAAAAATGTTTTTAAGTTCGAACTTTTAGAATTCCTGTTGTATCACAGACTGTTTCATTTCCACGCAGCACGAGGATGTAATTAGAAAATCAGAGATTCGTAATAAAAGCGGGTAATAATTCTTGAAGGTAGCAGATATTCCTCGCGTTTTTACGAGATGAATCCGCGACGATTTTCAGCGTAACTTTACGCCCCTGGTTTATTGAAATGTCGACGACAGACATTGAGGACATATTCCCGACACGATTGTTGCCCGTGCTCCGCTGTTGTCTTTCCCTTTTAACTTTCGACGGGGCAAAGAAAATGGCGAGAGGAAGACGCAGCTGTATCGGAGAATGATCGAAACATCGGCTAGAACGATTCCCTCGAGAGGAAGCACAGCGATGGCTGCTACAAGGATTAGTTTACGAGTCGACGCGACGCGACGTGCGAAGAAATTTTTAAAAAAAGTGCAATCGCAATCCCGGAGATAATACCACAGGCTGCTGTTTACAACCTTTTTATCGGCCCTTTCTAACTGCTGGCACAGTTGTGTGATCAAAAGTAAACTTGTTGAAAAAATAAAAATTGTCCACCTGAATTACAACAAACGGGACTGGAATAAAAATTGATTTTCCCTGTTAATATGTTCTATGGGTTGAAAATAATATAAATGTATTTTTAAATTCGTGTATTTAAAACCAATGTTTTAAATTACACCTACTCACTTTCGTCATAAATGCACCAAATCCGCTGTCTGGTAATTGCACTTAACTCGCGGAAGACTCGGACCACCACAAAGGCACCGGTCGACTTTTCACTCTATCCGCAGCCCGTTGCTTCTTCTTTGGGTCTTTCTTCCGCGGTTCCGCCACTTTTCGCAGCAGCCTTTGTTCAAAATCTATTAGCAGCCACGGCGCACGATGAAATTGTTTGTTCCTCGGAAAGTTGCCCACAGCCACCGCCGCTCAAGATTTCTCCGGTTGCTTCTAAGTCGCTTAAGCTTTGCTTGACATGATTCCACGTGACGACGTACTCGGGGCCCCTGCCCAACTTTCCCCGATATCTTTTAATTCATCCTACGTCCCGCCTTAGATCCTAACTTCGGACAATCCTCCAGTTGTCCCCTCACTTGGAACTTTGCTAAATTAATCCGATTTATTCAGCCGCGTTCAGACGACCGCGTTATCCACGGATAAAGCTTCACTTGACTTACAATCATATCTTCCGCTTCATTTCATTTAATAACACCCTGTACAAGTTCTAATTACTGTTTCCGCTCCGACTCGACAAAAACTTGTCCCGAGAAGTTTCTCCCTCGCTCTCGCGAAAGTACTTCGACTTTTCTTTCTTGGTGACCCACTGGCAATTAACTTAATGTTGCGCCGCAGAAGTTTCCGCAAACACTCCTATACACATATTGATTCGAAAAGTTCGGATCGACTCTCCCGCGCTGCTCCAGTCCTTTTCGAACCGTTCGGAGCTTCATTTCATTAACACTGCAATGATTGTCCAATCATTTTATGCCTGAGAATCGTGCAACATTATGGCCAGCTTGCGGATTTGTGAAACAGGAAATTATTAATGACAATTTCTACTCGAGCTTCGCGATTGGGAAAAATAAAAAAATGTTCGAAAATGTTCCCGTTAACAGTATTCCGCTTTTCACCGCAAGCGGTCGTTTAGCCCGCGAAATAAACTCGCGCATGTAATCTGCGGAAATGGGAATTTGCATAAAAGCCAGCAGTCCCGTGATTACTCGAAAGAGCACAACAAGCAACACTTTAGCGGATCTATACTCGCATCCTAGTTCCAGCAGCAATCGAATAGAACCTTTTCGCTACTTGAATAAATGCAACGCAGTTTAAGCGAATCAGGTCAGCCGGTCTTCTAAAAAATTAGCTGAGGTGTCGCAACACTCGGCGTTTAAGAAAGCTTTGAAACACCTATATAAATTCTCTTGGAAAAGAAATCGTCTACGCCGAAGACTTCAATCGCGCGAAGAAAATACTTCATTTGCGTAACAGAGAGTCGCTTGCCTGCGATCCTTGGAAAACTCGTAAACAGTAATTGAAACCCAGATGTTTCAGACTTAATCGGAAAGAAAGTAATTAGTGATCGTGACGATATTTCCAGTTTCTTCATGTAATTCTATCGCTGACGAACGGTGCGTGGCGCATTCAGGAAAATCATGATATAATTGTGCCAGCAGCGACCAATTTGCCTTTTGCGGATTCTTCCGTTTCGGTCGCGAATTTTAAGCAGACGCTTAGAATTTTTGCCCGGCAAATGGAAAAAGATTTAAAATGCCATTTTTTATTACGCGCCATCCGGAAGTTAATTTAACGTCCGTTTTACGTAAAAAATGTAGAAATGGCTTGCGTTACGTGAATTTTTGACAAAAAAAGTTTTACGAAAAGCGTCTGGGAATAAAACAATATTATACGATACTATTTCTCCCGAAAATGACACGCTAAGACCGGAAGACAGGCAGTGAGAGAGTTGTAAGCGGTGGTGAAAATTGAATGGAGTCGTATGTACGTGCGGGCTGGATCGGTGCCGAAAGCGAGACTTAGATATTGAAATGGGCTTGAACGCGCGGGGACTAGTTCAATCTAGTTCACACATGTTTTGGTGGATGGAGCGAGTCGCGGCAAGTTGGAAAAGCAATTAGACGCACTTGAGAAGATTCTCCTCGGAGATCGCAGGTTCCCAATAGCGACCTCGAGCTCCCGAGAGCTTGCTTAGATGCTTCACTGTGGCCCTCGCGCTATATTTAAGCTCAGAACGTTCACGTTTTCGCGGGTAAATCGCATATTGAAAAATATTACGCTGAAACAGAGGGGAGACACTTCCTCTCGTTCCCGTTTCCTTTGAGAAATCGCGGCGCGGTACACACCGGTGACACGCGGCTGAAATTGAAATATCTTTCCCGAAGGAAACACGCGGCTCCTCGAAGAGCACGCAAGATTTCCCATTGGACATCCCAGGGTTAGAGGTTGTGTCTATTAACCTCTTGCCGTACCATTTTCTTTACTGTTGCAATGATTAGAACGCCTTTATCCCCAGAAACGTCGCGTAGAAGAGAAAAGAGAGTTTATATTTTTGTATGGCTGCATTTATTTTAAGGAGTGAATAGTGATTTCAAAACGAATCAAATTTTATTTCATTTTAAAAGAAGGGCGTAGCATTCGTATTTGCTAGACTTAACAAATTACAGTAATGCCTCGTTATATGGATCAATATATGGATCTAGAAATCTACCGGGCATTTTATAATTCCGTACAAATTAGGTCGGGTCGATTCTGTGGCTGGGAACAAAACGAAAATCAAGAATAACGAAATTGCGTGGGAGAGAGTCTTCGTTTTCACAAAAATTAAATTTAAATGTCAGTCGAGTACACACACACGCGCGCGCGTGCGCGTCCTTAATAAGTAACCAATAAAAATACTTCTTCTAATTTGCCTAGAAAAAAAAAACCGGCAGTCTAATCATTAGAAATGCATGTGAATGCATATCGTCGGTGATCATCAGCGATCCCCTCGAAATTGTGCCGCGCAAGCTGACGCGACGGCGCGGATCCGCCGATGGAACTCATCAATCTCGAATAAATTCGATCGTTCGTTAACGACACGTGAAAAAATTTCATCAAACGCGAACGTATTTTACAATCTATCCCCCGTCATCAGTATCGTGACAAAGGGTCGTAATGAAATTCCGCCGTGCGTTTTATTAAAAATATTGGAAGCTCGTTCGCGGAATATTGCCGGTGATATTCATTTTTCGAAAAACTAATAACTGACGCACAGTATGACTTAGATTTTTGCTGTCGCAGCTGCACCGCGGCTCGAACGGTTCCGAATGTGTAACGAGTGTCGTTGAGAAAAGAGTTTACGAGAACTGTAATACAGAGCGACTCGAACGAAAGCTAATTAACTGACGTGACGTGTTTATTTCATTCACGAACTGGTATATTTCGAAAATATACGACCCATGCCTTTACAACCAGACTGTAGAATTTTATTTTAGCGACGTAAATACGTTTGTTAATCACCTTGTATACAGAAAAATACACGTTAAACTTTGATTGGATTTTTTGAAAAAGTGGAAACGAGCTTTTCCCAGATGGTCGTTCCCGTGAATTCTGTTATGAAAGTATAAATTTTGCATAAAGCGAACCGGACCGGAATAAGGAATCGTTATTTCCGATTACATTATTCAATAGCCCGCGCTTCTAAATTGTTTGGATATATTTTATATATTATCCGGCACTTCCGAGAGTTACGTGTGTTTTCGTTCGCGTAAAGACGCTGTTGAACCACGCTCCGGACCAATCTGTGCGTAAAACAATTTAAAGATCCGTGGTTCCAAGGGAAAACCGCGGCGGGATCAGCCTGTATTTATTTACAGCTGCCAGGCCCGAGCTCGCGCAGCTCGGCGCAAACATTATTCTGTTTCCCGTAGGACAGTAAATATCACAGAGGAACACCCGCATAATATCTCTACCTGAACAGCTGCCTACATTTTTCCCGATATTAGACTTTCATATATCGCGAAACAATATCGTCGCGAACAAATAACGCGCGCGCTTAGCATCCCTTGCTCCATGGCTTCGCTGGAACATTCGAGATCAGGCCTGTTAGTTCCCTTTCGTAGTTTCAACTTTCAGAGTTGTGATAATTAAATAATACATTGCAGTTGAACTACGTAATTGAATTGCATTGTATTTTACCCAGGTAGTTACAAATCTTCTCTAGGACTCACGGTCACCTTGATTCTGTTTTGTCGGTCACGAATACATAGCACTGATCTGAGAAGAATTCGTTTCACATGTTTTCGCTGTCACTTATGACGTTCTCCCCTCGGAGGCGATGATATCGATTGAATGAAAGGGGTTGATGAATGGTTGCGCGCCTACTCGGTCGTGTTACAAGAGCACCGTACCGTTCGGAACGGCTATAATGACTCCGGACACAGAAGAATAGCTTGGTACTCAGGTAAACTCATTGGAAAGTCACGAGAACGAGGGGGATTGAATGGAAAACGGTCTCGGAGAGCGTCAAAGCGCGCGAAAGCGAATCGAGGCGGGCTATCGGGTTCGAACGGATTGACTTTGGCTTCGGGTTTATCAGAGATCGCTTCGACAAGGTCCGAGGCTAATCAGCGCAAGTTACGGAAGTATAGTCGCAGCTCGGTACCCGGTGTAAGAGCGCTAGGATGAATCGGGGCGGATCTCGGAATAGCCCGAGGCGTGTCCGGCGAAGTCAACGAGGGTCTAAGTCGATTGAGGGCATTTAGATAAGTTGCGCCCTGCTATCTTCTCTAATACATAAACATGCGACTTAGCCTGAACTCGACGGGATCGACGGGACAATTTATTACACGGAGCCGAGCCATTACTTAAGCCAAGTGGTTACGTATGTTGCATTTAATTGGCGGTATCTGATCCGGCCTTGATTTCATTAGAAAATAGAATCTCCGACGCAGATGGAATTACAAAAGGGCTCCGCCCTCGGCGTCCTCGGAAAATTGGACGCGGGGACACCGTTCGCGCCAGCCTAATGAAATTCACAAATCCGGCAGTCGGGTTATAAGTAGACAGCGGATCTTTATGCAGTTACTGCAAAATTGAGTAGGTGAAATTCGAAATTGTTGAAAAATTTTACTCCACTATTAAAATCGTTAAGGGAAGAAATTAACTTTCGACTTAGTTTCTGTTTCTTGCAATCGACGCAGACAATTTTTATTTTGCATAAAGATCCGCAGTCTGTTGATTAGTCAACATGTACATCTTATGTAATAATAATTTTCTACCTGAATTGCAACGATCTGAAGCGAGCTGGAAATTTATTTTCTTCGTTAATACGTTTAATAGGCTGAATATAATATAACAGTGTTTTCAAATTTGTAATGTGTTCACGCTACTGTTAATTACAAAAAAAAGTTCTATTGAATTTTTTTCCCGTTACCGTAAGCACCTGGCTTACAGGTCTGACCATATTCCGCTGTTTCCACTTAGCATAAGCAGTGCTAGCCGTTTGCAGTATTCCAAAACAAGAGGGACGAGTTAGAATCGTTTATAGTAAGGCAAGAGGGAATTGTGTTCAGACAGGATAGAAGTAAACTAGGGACAGCGTATGGTTAGACAAGTGGAATAGAAACGACGTAAAAATCAGGAAAGTGGAATTGGGAGTTTTATGGTTATAGAAGCGGAGTGTGTTCGACGCGACGGGAGGAGACAATTTGTATGGGAATTAACCGAGGGTCGAGTAAGTGGACCGGGATATGTCTATGGGCAGACAAGAAATAAAATTGGACAGCTATGATCAGACCAGTAAAACAGGGACGAGCTGTAACGCGACAAGTGAAATTGGAACGACCTGCGGTTAGGACAAACGGTGTAGGAGCACTTAATAACGAAGCAAGTAGAAATGGAATGGTTTGTGGTCGGATAAGTAGAATGAGGATGATTTGTGGTCGCACGAGCGAGAAACGTTCGGACTTTGTCAGGTGGACGAATCGTTGGAATAATGCGATCATAACAAGTTTGCGTTTCACATTATTCTCTTTACATTCCTGAAATTCCTCGCGCCATTCTGTAATTAAACGATTGAAGTACGAAGTGTTCAATATGTTCTGCTTGAACAGATGGAGATCGGACAAGTGAGAACAGGCGGGCAATAATTACGGAAATATCGAGCAAGAGCTAGTGTCGCATGATATGTTTATCAACCACCAACATCCCTCTCGAATTAAGCGTACACGTATACGTCGTTATCCTCGAGGAGATTAATCTTCCAGCAACCCACAAATTCTGGGCTCGCGCATCCATAATGTATCCGCTGAAATCTACTTCTTCCACGGCGAACAAACGAATGGTTGATAAATGACCGCGGAACATCCCCCGCAACATGCATCATCCCTCGATGCATTCCGGCGACCTTAATATCCCGGGAACTATGAAACTCGTGAAAAATATTTTCAGGTGCCCGAACAAAATATACCAGCCATCGAGGGGATGAATTTCCTCTGTGACAGTTTCCTCTTGCGAAATAAGAAACATTCGTGTGGGGTTTCACAATACGTTCACCGCACGGTGGGACCGAACGACCTGACGGTTTATATACTGTATTGGGTTTTATGACAAAAATGGGTACGTGCATTTAAAGCAGTGAACATATTAAAAAGAAAAGAAAAAATTTTCTAGGTGGCCCCATTCTGTGCAATTGATGTAGAAATTTTTTTATTTTGCATAAAGATCCGCAGTCTAGTAATATATTACAAACAAAGCTCCTCGAAGGCAAACGTTGCTTTCCCCATTGATTGCAAGTTCTTCCTTCTTTTTCCTTAAATATTTTTAACATGTCCACTGCTTTAAATTACTCTATACTGAACAGATTGCGGCCCGCCCGGGCCAGACGTTTAGGTGCAGACATGGTCGTCGAGTACACTCATTGTCGCCGGTTGCTCGCGCGCGAAGATAAAGTAACTTGTCTTCGACCGATTCGAATTCGAAGTTCTGACGCGTTCCGAACCAGACACGAGAAAGTTTCTGCACGCTGAGCGTCTTCGGCACGTCGAAGTTTCGAGCCGAAAGAACCGAGTCGCGGAACCGGAAACGTAGTCCTTATTGCGCGAGGCTGTTCGGCATGTAGCTGATTACAGCTACGAGTCGGCCGTGTAACGCCTGCGAGTTAATTTCGAGGGCAAAACTGCCAAGCCACGCCGCCTCCGGCAATCTGTAATTTCTAGCGCTTCGCTTGCCCCCAACATCCACACTTAAGCGACGAGAAAACTTTCCGGCAATCAGCCATTTTATGAATGTTAACCCCCGGTTACTCGCACCCCACTTCTTACGCGATTGCTTGAGTGGCCGCCGTGTGATTCCAACTTTTTTAATCAGAATGAAATAAATTGACAATGTCAGGACTAGATCTTCCAGAGGTTTTTTTGATAGCGTGATCATTTTCAACGTTTTTCCTGTTTTCAGTAAAATTCATTGGAACGAAAATGATACCATTATTATGAATGTCTTTGTAGTTGCGCCAACAAGGGGATAAAGAAAGTTTCACGAACGACGAAGATGAAGTTTCATTAAAGGAAATCCAAGACAAAGGCGTACGCTCTTGCAACGCAAAATATCGTTAAAGTATGGAAACAACTACGAAGTATTCGTACAGCCACTGTATATATGTACAGGACGAAAGTTATAATATCCCACGAGCATGAAAGTGTAATAACGCCAGGCCATGATTGTTAATTTCGTTTCGAAACAAAGAAGTCTGACTGGAGCGTGACTAATTGAAAAAGAAGCTAGCAGGCGAGGGACTCCTGATTAATGAGACAATGATCCGGGTTTCTTTCTTCGCGAGTGATTATGCTGGTGACCATTATTCGCGATCGAATGAATGGTAATTCTTGTCCTGTCGGATTAATGGTGTTACTGGTCTCAAGAAACAACAGGGTAGATTTATTTCACGGGGAACGGGCACTGCAATTCGTTACGCTTGAAGATTTCGGGACAATGCTAACGTGACTCGAGAGAAACAGTCTCCTTAGCAGTGCGGTATGCACATGTGCTCGTAACTAGATCAATATTTCCCTGGGGTGAGTGTTGCAGCGACGAGTTGTTGCAACTTTCATTAACGATCATTTTGAGTAGCGCTGTACCCTGTACGCCTCTCATATTATTTATAATGACCGTGCTGTGAAATGTTTATGGTCTTCAAACATGTTAAATCACGTAAATTATATATGCATGTATGTCACAACAGTCGATTATCGTTTAATCGATACAGTCACAATTTAAACTGAATAAACTATACGAATTATTGCTACACTAGTAATAATGAATTAATGATGTCCATCGGTGATAATTTATGTGCGGAAATTGAATGTCGTTCATTATGCGATGCAGTAATTTAAAAGCAAATATCGAATATACCTATTCTATTCCCATTTAGCGTTGCCATTATTTTACCATCAATGGGGGCGCATTAAATTCGCATTGCTGCTGCATTATGTGGTTGCAAATTGAAACACAACGAAGCCATGTTTTTATCGTACTTTGCGCGAGTATTCGACAAATGGTCTACCAGAATTGTTACGAAGTTATCGTGTCATCGCTGGTGCACTACCAAAATCTGTGTTTGTTTAAATATTCATAGGTAGGCAAGGATTAGGCAGCGCAATAAATATGTATAAGGAGCCTTAAACTTGGCAAAGTACATAATACCGTTTCATACACTCCTCCAGGTCAAATTAACGGAGATAAAAAGAGCAAGTTAGTTAGAACTCTTTGCATGTTGCACGACCGTCGCGCCGGGTTTGAAATTCTATTTTTTCATCGCGATGTCAAAGGCTGAAGAGTTCAGTCTTCTTTTATCGTTCCCCTGAACGATGGCTCCCCTAGCGAGTGATAAAATGCAGAAACTGTCTTTTAAGTTTTGCACTCCCGAGGATCGTTCCGGTTCAAGAATTTACTGCTGCTACAATTCGGGCATTCCCAACGCAATGCAGTCCGGGTCGAATTAACTTCCCCATTTCCGACTATGTCGCAGTAAATTCTTTGTAGATTAACCGCAATGGTCTAGAAGTCTACGAACGATACCATAAAAACCCGCGGACGCAAAAATTTATGACCTTTATCCCGTAAAACAACTTCCATGAGAATCAATCTACCCAAGAAAAGCTAATAACATTTTCACTGTAGTCTTATTACAGTGAATCTTCAAATCGACGAGAGCGATTTTCCCTCCGTTCAATCTTCAGAAAATGAAGTTCGAAAACGTGAAACAGCATGAAGATCCGCAATCCAATCACAACTTCGACGCTTCGACGAGCTGAAACATCTTTCAGAGAACGTTTTCAAAGTTTACGCTTTAGAAAAATATAATGGAAACGAAGATCGACTTTTCAGCACGTCCAAATGGTCATACATCATTACGGAGGAATTTATTTTATTTGGTCAAGAATAAGAATTTCTCGATTCTGTAAAATCTGAAATTCGAATTCACTTCTCTCCACACACAATATTTCTGGAAGAATCTAAAATTCTATTCGATGTTAGTAAGCAGTCGTACAAAAGTGTACGGCCGTTTTCAATACAGCTCTGTTGAAACCTGGAAATCTTGGAAAATTATTATAAGAGCGGTGACTGTGCGAAAGCCAGTTTAGGGAAGCCGACGGTTTCTTCCCTCGCGAGCGTGTTTCTACATTCCATCTCGGCCACGTGGCCGCGGATGCATATCCGCTGCAGGTGGCGGCGCGGCTGGACAAAGTTATTAGAGCCGCAAAGAATTCGTCGTTTTACCGTATCGCTTTCGAGCGGAACGGAGCCCCAGTTACCCACGCGCCGCCATTAAATATGTACAAGAGAAAGAAAGTTATCTACTTTCGGCAGAATCCAGCGGGACGCGAAGACATCCGCGGAAGGAGAGCAAAGAGAGAGAGAGAGAACAACGCTCAAAGCGTTATTACTTTCGGAGTGCCGCTGGCCGGATCCAAGTTTCGCGTGATTCGGCGAACTCCGACCGCCACCGATGCGCGATGCTGTACGCGAGCATTATATACGAAAAAAAGGAAAAGATTGTAGCAAAACAGACACCATGTAGATAACACCCAACATTGCCGAACAAAGGTCTCTTTGTATGCACGATACTGGCTGAGATTATTCAAACGACTCCGGTTACAGTTTCAAACTGTGCGCCATTCGGGTTCTCTTATTTTCGACGCTGGAGCACGTTGAGCTCGCTATGTACTACGAACCGTTTTTCTTTGTCGGGAGCAATTATTCGCCGTTCTAACCGCCGACGATTCAATGGGGTCTACTTATACAGTAGCTCACTCGGTATAACTTTTTCAAATTCGGACCAAACGACCTGACCTTCCGAAAAGATTGGACAGACCTCCATTTGGAACGTTAAACGACGGATCTAAACTTTACTGGCACAATCTAAATGGTCGCGCATTTTATGGCACTCGTGCGACATCAGTCTTCAGTGCATCGGAAGGTGCAGAATGATTGGATGATACAGATGTACTTTATGCAGCAGTTAGATATATCTTTAAATGTTCACTTGCAGCGAACACATTGATAATTAGAATGAATTTTTGAAATTTAGGCAAAAAGATGTGTCGAGGAATGTGTTAAGCAGAATTTACGCGAAGCTGAAAATTAAGGGATCGATTTTGGAGCGTCCGTTTGACCCAGCGTGCATTGGGTACGATGTAAAGTCCCCTCTATCCAGGGTGAAGCTGTCGCGTCATCGTAACGCGTTGAAGCATTTTCCTTCGGTCGACGAGAAGGCTCGCAATTTACGCTAATTCGACGAGAATGGCTTTGGGGCTGCAATCGACGCGAGCATTTCTGAGTATTGCTGGAGGAATTCCCTCGGCGCGGCTCGGCGCCACGGCCGGCCCCGGGAAAATCAAATATCTTGCGAGCCAAGTGAGCCTAACGCTTTGAATCCTCTAATGGAATCCATCGATGGTCAAACAATTTTCGGTAATGCCGGATGAAACGCGGAACGGGCAGGCGACCCTCTCTTCCCAGCGCTAAACAGTGAAATTCTTCCATGAGAACCATTGCACTTCTTGCAAATCTTCAACAAAATGGTAATTAAAGAATACGAACTTCCAGCTTGATTTGGTTGTTTTATTTAGATTATATGTAGCTATTATATAGCATCAAAATTTGAGTATTTGATTGCTCAGAAAAACTGGGGCAAGCTGCACCAGAACAGTCACTTAATTTGCCGACGTCCGATAACAATGGGAAGAGGATGGTTCGTGATAGCGTGCCACATTCTGCGAGAAATTTATTTGCTGGGTTACCTGCTATCAACGGCGCACTGGAATCGCGACGTGTAACCTAGATTCAATAATTTAGTGGGTGTTTAGGGAGCGCACTCTTGGCACAGCTGATTTATTATTGCATCAAGATGCTGACGGGGAGGCTGCGCGAACCTAATAGAAATTCATGAGGTTCTGCTTTTGTAAATTCTCGTTGATACATATCTTGTTGGTTCACAGTATTTTTCAAACGGTGTCTGAAATAATGTTTAACTTGCTGAATACAAATGTTTATCCACGCGACAGCTCGGTACTTAGAATATCATAAAACCGATCAGCCGAACAATAGGTAGCACTCGCCTTCGAGAACTCGTTGAAAGCGTACCGATAAGTGCTGCACAACTTCTGATACGTGGAACTTCTATATCAAATTGTTCAGTTTCCCAAAGAAAGGAAGCAAATGGTGGCTCTGCGGAGTATGTCCTTGCGAAGATATTCTGATGTTTGCAGCTCTAAAAATTCCATCTCGTTATCTGAAAGTCGCCAAGCTCCAATCAGGTACAGAATCGCGTAAGACAAACGAGTCATCGTCCCATTCCACGTGCTCCACAACGAACTCGAGTCCTACTCGAAGATTAATTAATAACACTTCTCCTTCGGTCAATTAAGGAACCCTCCAAGCATCCACCGTCGCAATTCTAAAAATTAAGGAAAAAGAAATCATTTTCTATTGGACCTCCCTATCCTACAATCGACGCAGAAAATTCTCGACCAATTAAAATGGCGTCGAAGCTTCTGAAAATCCTAAAAACCAGTATATCTACCATCCTTCGATTCGCGAAACGTTAGTCCAACCACCGAGCATTTCAAGCGCCCAATCGCTTCACACAAACGAGACGGCATTCTCTTCTGTTCGTTCTACATCGAGCTCGTCATCGTGCTTGAATCTGTTGCACTATCGGCAACTGTTCGAATTCCTTGGAGGGTTCCCGGCAGTCATGCGACGCAAAATTCCGCTCGGTTCGCTTCATTTTTCCGCGTGTAAACATCCATCCGCACACGGCACACAGATTTGTATAAATCGTCGCGCGAGTTGAGTCGGAGCGTTGTAGGTTCTCTCTTCATCTCGCGTTTTCATGTCACGTATGCCGCTATATACACGCTTCGTACTACTTGAGCTTCGCGGAGCAAACGCGCCGGGATCGATACAGCCTAATTAGCGGTCACTAATTTTTCTTTCAATTTCGCGTCTAACCGTTTCCTTGTATAAAATTAGGTTCTCTTTTTATTGTAGAAAATCTCATAGGAGATTTATTCCAACGTAATACAGAATTCAATAGAAGAATTACAAACAAGAGAAAATCTTTACACAATAAGAATATATAAATATTAATATGGAAACATCAAAGGGAGCTTTTAAATTAATTTTAGTCACTAAAATCATCATCATCATTAGACTGCGGATCTTCATACATGTACAAATCTTGAAAAAATATCTGAGTAAGAAATTCAATAGAATTTGGTACGATTTTTATTAACCGTGTATCTGCAAAGACCACTGAAACTAGCAACTGAATTTGCGAACGCGATAGATCACGCTGTGAGAACCACGGAAGACGGTTTTCACTGAAGTATTGTACGAATTAGGTTGAAATTGGAGTCGCGAATCGGGAGCGAGTATCGCGAAAATCGGGGACAGACCATCGTCGACCAAGAATAGTTTTTTTTATGGCTTGTTATGCCGCGCCGGAACGACGTTAGATCGTCGAGCAGACAATAGGTTCGCGCGATCGATGCGGTTAATGCGAGCAATATTTTTCCGCGGAGACGCAAACGCCCACGTAACGAAACAAAAAAGGACCGAAAACGCGCCGGGAATAACAACGCGACTATCATGCGGCCGTGTGTCACCGGTTTTTTTTCCGCCAAGTTTTTTCAGCCATTCATTACGTTGTCCCGTCCGCGTTTGCTGGCCGGACTTTTGATTATATTAACCCTTTGCACAGAAACGCCGACCGAGACTTCCACTCGAAATGACTTCTGTTTCGTCGAAATGTTCCCTTCAATAATCGGAGACTTTATTTTTCGAGTGAGAGAGTATGAAAAGCATTGCAAATTTTATTTCCGAATTCTTCATTTATTACATTGTCAGATATTTGAAGAATACACAATTTTCACACTGGTGAAAGTTTGCGCAAAAGGTTCGCCTTCGTTAAAAACTGCATCATCGCTGTTTTTTTTTAGTCCGGGGAGCACGGATTTTTGAAGATTGTCTCGCAGCACAGTACACTCTAAGCTTATGAAATTTTCAAGAGTAGTTTCGCCCTTTTGAACTCGGATAGCGAGTCGACACTAGAAGTTACTATACGACCGGATGCATTCTCTGCATTATTAAATTTTGACTGCGTTTAGTAAATTGCCAACAATTTGGGTCAATTGGATGGTGCATGGCCAAAACGTTATTATTGTTATTATTATGGTTATTGCACACACAATTTCCAGCCGCAGAGAGTTTAACTTTGATCTAATCGATTACAAATGAATTCCGCCGAGGCCGTAGTAACGCATTTATTGGAAGAATTATAATCATATCGAAATAATTGTTTCGCCGTGAACGAGTAACAATGATTACACGAATAAATAAATAGATACAAGAAAAACATTTCTCAAATTACGATCATTGTATGCACAGAAGTTATTATGGAACGAAAAACTTTTCGCAATGAAATAGCGTAGAATGCAAAGAATTCTACATAAATCGATATTCCGCTGGTTGTAACGAATTCCAAATGAACCTGCGAACCTTCTGTTAGCGAGGGGTTTTTTTATTAAATGCAGCTTGTAAAAATGGTACTGTAAAACCTTTGGTGTTCCTAACATTTATGTAGATAGTTCACCGAACATTCTTTTAAGCGGACAAACTTCCCCAGCTTTTTACGAGCCACCATTGTACCGTATTCACTGTTGAGACTTTCGCCAGTAAATTGAGTTCTGTTCAAAGAATAGATATAAATTTTCTCCTTTTTTAATCACTGAAACCGTAAAATAAATCGTAGAGCAAGGGGTTAAACCCGCCACTGGTTATTTCATTATGCGAGATAAAAATTGTCTAACAACCCGAGAACAACAGATCGACATTCTTAAATCATTTGAACCTATCTACTGCTTGAAATTACACCTACTCATTTTTCCTATAAATACAGAAATTCCTTAAACTAACGATGGCGAGATGGAACGAGCCCTTCTATCCGCAACAGAGATGTTAAAATAACAATGACAACGTTCCAGAGGCACGATTCAATCGTTCATCCACAATCGATGGAGCTGCAGAAACTTGTAGAACGAGAACCATTGGTGGAGCGTTTCAGGAGAGGTTGATGAATAAGCAAACGTTTCATGCCAGAGGGTGATCATGACTTTTCTAAAGGTTCAATGGTGTAACACGGCTGGGTTAATTTGAGCGCGTCGCGTGGCCCCGAGATGAAACGTTTAATTTTTCTGCGGTTGAAAGATGAGGGCTAGCTTGCATAGAAAACAGGGGCTATTGTTAATTTAATTAAGACGCTAATATCTCACGGGCAACTATGGCGAAAACGGCAACGAGGGAGTCGGTCGGATGTTGGAGCCGCATTCAACAGCCGAGCTAGCACAATAATCTCTCACGCGAATGGTACTGAGGCAGCGTTTCTAGCTTGTACGCTGTGCCGCGCCGGTAAACGGAGAAATTTGCGGGCATGCGAATGCCGGGACACGAGCTGGCGATGCTTTAATTGCGCGGGCCGCTTCTAACGGAACCGTTTTGTCCCTCAAGAGGGTAGACTCGTTTCTCGGTTTGCAAGGGTGCGGGGTGTACCTTCTCATACCAATAGTCAAAAGGGCTAGATAAAAGATCAGTCTAGGCCGCGATCGCCCTCAAAAGTCCTATTTCTACGTTTACAAGGCGTAACTTGCATTATTGCACCCTTGTAATCCTGGAAACGGGAGTTTACCCCCTAAACAAGACTCCCCGGCGAAAACCATTCCGAAACGTTCCGGAAATTTCTGGCCGATTCGGCCGGCTCTATCGGAAAAATGCTGGGTAAACCAGCCGATAGTCTTCATTCTTCTTTGACACCGATAAAACGAACGAATTCCGAGAATTCCGGCGGTGCTCCTCTGTATCTCTCTATCTCTTTCTCTCGAAAAACCCAGGGATAAAATGGCCCAACTACACCGGCCAGCACACTGCCCCGGAGAATTATTAGCCGTTCCGCAAATCCTCAAACTCGACCGCGACCTGACGCGCAGAGATGGGAATTGCGGAAGCAAACGTACTGTGAACGCCTCGAAGCCGCCACCAAGTGTCGTCCGAGAATTCGATCGTTACCGTCGATTCCCGACACCACCGGAATGGTTTTCAATCTGGGTCGATTGTGGAACTCGAATTTTCCTGGGAAAAAGACTGGCCAAGTGAGAAGGAAGAGTTTTTATCATTTTCTTTACAGTTGCGCTGATTAAAACGTCTTTATCCCGAAAAATTATCCCGAAGAATAGTATTGATACTCTTACATTCTTGTAATCTCTTTATTGTTTGAAATTACACTCACCCATTTTTGCAACCCAATTTTGAAAATTGTATTTCATTTAAAAAGAAAAGCGTAACATTCATATTTGTTAGATTTTGTTTAAAATCGTCCTGACGACTGTAACTCGTTAAAATACGGCAAGGGGTTAACACGAAATGACGTAACACTGTTAGAGGAAACTTACTGGTAATTACCAAAATTATTCCAGGACCCATCTGTAACCAAAGCAGCTCGCAACGCGCCGCGCCGTCCCAAGAAAGACAGTTGAGAGAACCCCCACCCTAGTCCATGACCCAGATCACCTATCAATAAGCTTCCTGACCCCACGCTAGTTTCAAAGGCGTCGAGGCAGCAACAGCATCGAGACTACTTTAAAGCGAGCGCTTTGTCGCAAAGGGCAACGGTAGAGGTAGTGGTTCAAACCTGGAAACGTGGGTCCTCTGACAACGAACTCGATCGAGTTCCATCGACGACGACGTGTGTCCGATGCTGTCAATCGGACGACCTCCGACTTTCTCTACCACTATCGCACATTACATTAATAACTCGCTACCAGGGTTGCAATTATGGCCACACATATTCATATCGAAATTCAAATACAATTTTCAATCATTATATGTGCCTAAATTAATTGAATAGATAGTGCTTGTTATTTCAACACTATACGGAATTCATTTAGCGTTACCACCCTTTTCCTTCAAACATCTCGAAACTTTCATAATTACGTGGAAATACCGCATCGATTGGCAAAAAAAGTATCAAGGATGCATTTGCAATCGCAGCAGGTAAAGATACCATCAGGCAGAGAGTCTGAGAGTCATGCAAGTAGAGCATACTCGCAGGTTTTCGTTTGCGGTTGAAAGAGCTGCATGTAAAGAGAAAAAGCCGGTGCCTCGGTCGGTCGAGAGGGGTTGGAAATTCGCGCAGGCGTTTCCACCGGCGTTCATCGTGGCGCCTCGACGCTCCTCGACGCCCCCTCGGGTATCCAGCAAGCATCGTTTCCCTCTCACCCTCTCTGTTCACCCCCTTCCACCCGGGGAACGGCGACTCGGCGCTGCTCGCTGCGCCTCGGTCAATCCGCGACTAGTATGGCGCTACGCGCTCCGACACGGCATCGTACGTAGCGTGCTTGCAAATCAACGTCGGATCCTTGCACACTGTATTCGTGAAAACGTTTGAACGCGCGCGAATTCTCATTGGAAGCAACGAGTCGTTTAATCGGCGGATCTTTAACGTTCTTGGCGGTTTATCATCAGCGTTGGAGTGCGCGTGTAGGTTGCTAGAGCGTGTTCCACGAGAAGACGAAGGAGGGAGAAGAACCCCAGTCAGAGTGAGAGAGAGGGAGAGAGAGAGAGAGAGAGAGAGCCAGGGCTGATTGTTTTGCGAGGCGTCCAGCGAGAGAGACAGCGAAGGAGCAAAGCCGAGAGGGACGGAGGACTCTGATCCCCGTGTTAGGGGATGGTAGGTAACCGCGTGCACCGCTGGCTGACCCGGTGAGATCGTAGAGAGGACGCCGGGTGGTAAGTGCTGATTGCGTTGCGGTAACACGGACTGCGATAAGCGCGCCTGCCAGTAATAAGTGAAATGATAGCGTCGTTAGCTGCGGCCTGGAACACGAGGGCGGATGGTCGTTGCGGCAGGTGTCCGGTCCGGCGCGGGTTCTGAAGCAACGATGCTAGAGAATCGGTTGACACTGGGACCAGACAAGATAGAGAGGTGCAAAAGAAGCCCGTACACGCTCGAACGGAAGTGAACCATCCGACAAGGCCGGCTGAGAGATTTAAAGAGCAAACGGCTAAGAACACGGCACTCTGCGATTAGAGCGATAAGGAGGACCACTGTCCTGCGTGACCACGAATCGCCGATCTCTTCCAGGGCCGATACAAACAAAATGGCATGTCCTTTCTCCAGAGATCCATTCAAACCCAGCTATGTGGACGAGAACAGCGACGAAGGTAACGATCGACAGAGGATCGGCAAAATTGGAAAAGACAACGGATCCAGATCTAGACAATCTTCGTTCGATGTACCCACGTCGGCTATGCGAGAGGAGGCCAACAATGGAAAGAAAACGAAAACTATCAACCTGCTGCACCTGAGGAGCGCTGTCCTCATACTGACCAATCCAACGGTATTTATTTAGCTTTCATTATTTTTGTTTACAGTCGATAAGCGAAATTTTGGAACTACTTGGTTCACAAGTGAAAATTGCAAATGTACATTTAATATAGTAACGCAAAGTCTATGGTTTATTTCCTATGGGATTATTGTGTAAAAGATTTTCAAGCTTCCATTTGATGCAGTACAATTATTGAAGAACCTATTGATAGGCTACCGGTAGATAAGGTGTTAAATGTACATTTCGCATTGTCGAAAAATCAATTTTCCACGCTGTGGATCTCATAATTTCATCACACACCGTAGTTAATCTCGGGGCTTTGGGTTCGGACAAAGTTCCAGAGTTATTTGCTGTGGTTAGGCTTGTTAAATAGGTCGGCGCTTGTTTCGATCGTATCTAGCTTTGCAACGTCTTAATAGCCTAAGTGAATTCTTCATAATTTATGTCTTTACGAGCAAGTGCTTGCGAAACTGTTTTAACTTTTAGAACTCGAGTGGAGACTATGAGGCACCGCGAAATATTGCTATATCGATAATGTAAAATAATTGGTTTACGTTATCAAATTATCTTATGTGAAGATAACAGAATCGTATAGAATGGAACTATTCTAGGTCAGAAGAAATGTTTTGTGTTGAAATAGTTACGAGTGCAAAGGGTTAATAAACGTTTCTTCCGATCCTAGAATAATTCCATTCTGTTTTATTCTTTTCATAGATGTGAAATTGATGTAATACCTCGTACAATACTTAAATGTTTGGTAACTGTAAACAATATTTTGAATAATGGTACAGCAATTGGAAACTGTGAATTCATGGAATTCCAGAATAGAAAATACGAAAGCAGAATTAAAAACTGCAATTTACAAACAGTAGATATCCATAGTAGAAAAAAGACAACTTCTTCGAGCATGAAATTAATTAGCTCTAGAACATTGTTTCTGGAACACCCGGTATAAAAATGTTCCTCTTCCCGTTTTCACCGTCGAGGTATCGCTAATTAACATCTCTAGCGATGGGTAAGAAGCACTCAGAGATTCGTTCCACGAAAACGCTTGCAGAAAACGTTAGGGATGACTGTGCATCTACAGTGGAGTCAGTGCAGAGCGCCTGCACGTTGCAGCGAGGCTGAAGCGAACAAAAATATTGCGATTAGTTTGTCAGCCGCGGGAACAAGAACCCGGGCAAACTTTGAACAGGCTGGAACGCGAAGTTTGTTCTACCGAGTGGGGAACCGAGACTTTGTACGTCTTCCTCGACGTCCCCCTTCTCCCCGTTCCCTCTGCAAGTTCGTCCTCGACTCGATGAATTTTTCAGAAAACTCTCCGATTCAATTTTCCCGCGGCTAAGACGTTTCTTTATCTTCTCGATTGCTGGCTGCGAGAGCCAGAAGCGCCGTGCAAATGACCAAGCACCGTTCCCCTCCCCGATTCGACCGTCCATCGGTGATCCTCTTAGACTTAGACGGTCCTTGAGAATCAGAATCATGAGATATCGCGTGTCATCCCTCAGAATAGAACCCCCGGCCACTCGCGCTCCTCCTTTATCCTCCGTATCGATCAATGTCTTATTAAACAAAATAGAAAGCTTCTCTTTCGGAAAGTGCGATCCCAGAGAAATTCTGTCGTTTTTCACGGCCACTCCTGCGAATATATTCCGACTGAAATCAATACCAACGGAATAAATTTGTAGTACGATATCCACAGCAAAGATGTTCTTCTCTTAAACAATTTCTTAAGCAGACTTTCTAAATGTTCTTCGACTTTGTTGTTCCTCGCGGTTGCGGATGTGGAACAATGATAAGAAAGACGAAGGGTAAGTTTTCTACCCTTGCGACACTTTTCCAGCCGGTTATCACCACCTTGTTACGGTTGGATAAATTCGAATAGAACTCTATATCTTGTTATATTGTGTCTCCCCCTCCTTGTATTATGAAAAACTTGAGGACTTTGATTAAAGGCGCTCCTAATTGCTCTGCTGATTAAAAAGAGCGAAGCGAATACAAAGTGGCCTCATTACGGCATCGACGAATTACGATGTTTCCTATTCCTCGCAGTGTGCACGATAAGGTTGGTGCACCTTTCTTTGATTACTGCGTAATCTTGTGCGAATTAACCAAAGAACATCGTCGATATTTTCAATTTTCGGTTACAATAGAGGCTTTCAACGCTATATCGGATAAAAGATTCGAGCATTATAATGAACGAAAAATCGATAACAGAATGAATGAACAGAATTTTCGTGTATTCACAGTACCACAAATATTTGCAAGATTAAAAATCTGAATACTGGTCAAACTGTCTGCCCATTTACAATACCCACAATTTAATGAAAATCGTTCCGATCCAGAGGTACAGATATAATTTTGAAACACCCTGTACATCGGTTCGGCCTACGGTCCGTAGGAATATTAGTTCCTGGACGTTTATAATATCGATTTCTGCTATTAGTTCCAGAACCGTGATAATATCGGTTCTGGTATCGGTTCCAGAACAGTAATATCGATTCCAATATTGGTTTTAATAACGATTCCGGACATTATTGCTCTCTGCGAATAGCCACCAAGGTATTTTAAGTTTACAGTACCAGCTTCACATCTCCTACCGCTCTCCTCTTCCTCTGCTGTACTTTCCCCGATTGAAAATATTTTCCTTGATCACTTTTTGCCCCCACTGGATCTTCATCTTTTCAATCCAAACAATCTTTGTTCAGATTGTTCTTCTAAACAATCGTTATATTTCCTTTGATAATATCCGTAATTAAATTGCTCTATCTAAGTTTCCATAATACCATTGCACCAGCGTCTGCGACAATTCGTACAAATTTAAACAATTAAATTACTGGCCAGCTTCGCTTCCCTACGCATACGTATATGTATATGTGTGGTACACGGATGTAATACATGCATTCGCGTTTGCATACTCTGCAATGTTGCTTCCGGAAACCGGAGTCGGCCCGGGACTCGAGCTGACACTGTTACATTATTAAATCTATTTTAGTAAAACTGTGGTTTGACGCTAAATTTACCTGACATTAAAAGTGACTGGTTATAATATAATAAATATACTTGAACAAAAAAGTCTAGCAAATTGATTACAACAACTGTGAAATAAAATATTTGAAAGCTGATTGTTTCCCCACGTGAAATATTATTTAATATTAACTATATTACCAGCAACATGTGAATTATCATTCCACAAAAATATCTGTTTCGTATTTATACGAAAATTCATTGTTAAGCTTGCGCAATCGACAAATCAATATGTCAACGGATTAATAAATTATTTAAAATTTTCATCGGGAAACGTGAACATCAATTTGTCCATTCACAAACCTGTTCTCGACGATCATCCTTTTCGTGCGGTATTAAAGTGTTTCATTTTGAAAGCCACTTTGCCGAAGCACGAGCAATCACGGTCAAAATTGTCTCTCGAGCCACAAATTTTTCGGAACAAGGCGATGCATCTCTGCCGGTGGCATCATCAGAGATTCCATCCTCTTCATCGGTAAAACCATACGAGATACAGTGAATATACGGGAACCTTGGGAATGCCATCATCGCCTCATCTTCGCTCGGAGATTACAGTACAATATTCTAGAGGAAACGTCCTTGCTCCGCCGCGTAATATTACGTACTCTTGCAATAAAACTTCGATACGTTATGCTTAAAAGATCTCCGCTGAGGAGGACCGATTCTGCAAACGCGATTATAGCCGGCGGCGTTACGTTCTGATTAGAGCGAAAAGAGAAGAAGTCGTTCGGAAGTTCCACATTCACGAGATCGCACAATGAAATATCAAAATATAAACTCTCATGATATTTAAAACCTTCATGGAAGTGTCCTAAATGTCGTTTAACATTCAAAGAAATTTCTTGCGGCAATCCCGACAATTTTTATATCGCGAGATCGTTGGATATGAAATATCCTTTTTGATCAAAAGAAATTCTATTAAAATCTGTCCGTTCATTCTACATAATTTTAAAGTACTAAGACGCTTGGATACAGCATTTTGAGAACACATTCAATTCACGGTCGCGTAATTCTACGTACTCCTGCAATAAAACTTCAGTACGTTACTTGCTTAAAAGATCTCCGTTGAGAGGGAGCCATTCCGCAACCGCAATTAAGTTTTATGAACTTTCATGGTATTTAAAACCTTCTCAAAAGTGTTCCTAAATGTTGTTTAACATTCAAAGAAAAGTCCCTCCGAGAATCCCGACAATTTTTATGTCCCGAGATCGTTGGATATGAAATGTGAAAATCTGTAGGTGTTTCAAGTGCTAAGATGATCGGATACAGGAATTTGCGAGCACGTCGTATTCACGGTCGATAATCCAAACAATCCAAAACAATTTCCAAGCCGATCAGGCACCCGAAATTTTCGGGTTCACGCACACATGTGTTTTCTAGAACCCTAACAATTCCGGCCCGACCTCGTTCCGCGAGAGAAATACGAGCAACATTGTGCTCCCCCGCAACAAATTAGAATTCTTCCACGACGAGAATTAGGTCGGAAACGTGCAATAAACGCGTGCCACGGCTTGTTCCTCGATTGTTCCATCTCGTGGAAGCACATTTTCAAAGTTTCGGTACGCGCGGCGCCGATTAATCGCTGGCAAACAATGTTTCCACACTCGCGAAAATAGTTCGGCGAATCTTTTCCCGCCACGGAAACAAAAACTCCCGGCCGCTTTCACGCGGTTCCGTCGGCCCGGGCAAGTGATCGATCGATCCGCCATATCTGCGTGCATTTGTAAGAAAAACTGTTTCCAGTAACGTCTCGACTTTCGCGTAAGAAATGTGCATAATATTTGTGAACAATTTCTACGGAACGGCTCGCAAAACTTCTTTACTAACTTCATTGACCAGCACATTTTTTACATTTTCCTGATTAAAACGAGCCGAAACGTGACATAATCCGGATCGCATTTGCTTGTTCAATTCACGATTCAGCGGAACTTCGATTATCTGAATCGAAGTCTCCATTATCTGATTACGCGTTTGACATGCAAACAGTGCAATTTAATGCGATCAAACAACACGATTCAATGGACGAATCAGTAAAGATTTAATACATCATTCGAATGCTCATACATATGTAGACAATGGATCTCAGTGCAGAATAAAAATATCTTTCTCTGACATTCTTAAATGGCTTTATACGCAAAAAACGTACAATTCGACGGATCACAGCTGTGTTGGCTGAAAAAAAATATTAGAATCATATAGAACCCGTTCCATCGTTATTGTATATTTTTCTTTGTCGAAAATATCGGGTAGCAATACAAAACTTTTTCTTTGAGCTGCAAAATTGTGCCGTGTAGCCACCGGACGCTTTTTCGACGGGTTTTTGAAAACCCTGTTCCGCTCCGGATTTATTTCTGTTATTCTTTTTCGCGCGCAAAGCGTTTCGAATAAATCAGTCTAGGAAAAACAATGCAGAAAAATGAAATGCAGGTTCCAGCGACGCGTGCACGTATGTATTCACGTTGGTAGAAACTAATTTAAGTTTATGTAGAATGTAGAAAATTCATTACAGGATGTTATTGCTGCTTACTGCGACGAGTTTGTTAGTATGAACCATTTCGACGATAAAGGGGGAAGAACTTTGAACACTTTCGAACGCGATCACGTTCGTCCCAAACGTTTTTACACTATCTTTTTCATCCGGTGTGTATAGACTGTGGAATCGCCTTGAATTACTGCCAGGAAACTTCCACCGGGGGATGAAATATTTCCGTTTGTAAAAAAGTAAAAGTAACCTCCGCGTCTTTCTGCAAGAGACCCGGCGAAGATTCAGATTCTCGTTTGCTTGGAACTGTTCCTCGCATGCGGGGACCGCAATTCCCAACAAGAGCCTGCTGAAAATCCCTGTCACAAGATTCTACAGAGTATCCCGAAACTCTCTGTACAAATTTTTCCTTCCAAAGACTTGATTATTAACGTTTAATCGAAATTCCATGAACGTTTCGTTATTATTACTTCATCAATGTGGGAGCAAAATAAAATTGTATTGTCAGTGGTAGTAGCCTTTATAGATCCGAAATAATCGTATTAAATTCTGTGGAATTTTATAGACCCGTATTATTTGTTAATTTTTAGAAACTCTTCAGAAACTTTTATTCCTCTTTTCTATCACAATACACGATGTATAAAAAACACTCCTGTATTTTTATCGCAACAATTCGACGAAAAAAATGTTTATTGCGACTTTTTGCAACGTTTTTAAGGTTAAATTTTATTCGAAACACGGGTAAAAAATAATTATCCCTTCTTACTATCCTTATTTCAGAAATGGTGTGGGTAAAGCCTATTTTCTTTGAAATTTTAAAATAAATACATTTTCGAGAGTGCGAGCTATTTGATAGTTAGCAGAAAATAAAATTTTCAGCGATCGAGGAAACTGAAATTCCACTTCCTACGCTGCCTCTGAATAAGAAATGATAATCCGGCGGAAACGGTGCATTCGTCGTAATCGTTATTCTTCCCCCGATTTCAAATTAAAATATGTCCGATACTAGCCCAGGAGTACAAAGGAAAAAATTTCTGACTTCTATAAACCGGAATTGAATTCCGAGTCTGCCAATTATATTCGAGAAATTTTTCCAAGCTTCCCTGCGATCAAAGCCAACAAATCCGTCGGCCGAAACCGCGGAAAACTGGAGCGAGGCGCGCTTTTCCACGGTTGATGTTTGTTCTAGTGCAATTTCGAGTGTGCGCGGCTACGGTGCACCATGATGCATCTCGTATCAGACTGACGCACGAATCGCTGGACGGATTTCGAAAAGTTAATACGGCGTCCCGCGGAAACCAGTGTTAATGAAAGCTCGGCCCGCTCAGTTCCGTTTTAATGGAATTGAAACTTGAAGAATGGGTCGGGACAGTTTGAAAGCCGGCTTCTAATTTCCGGACGCAGACGTTTCGCGCACAGCTAATCGGAGAAACGGTTTGCAATAAATCCCGACACCGGACGCGGCGATTGGCGAATTATTTCACGATGTGCAGTGATTTCACTCTCGGAAATAGTCGCGCAAAACATCCTACTACAATAACTCTCCTGTTCTGCTCTACAGTGTGAATAAATAGGTACTTTAATCTTCATCCCTTACTCGTGTCAATTTGACACAATTTTCCCAAAATAAGTTATATTTTTGTTTAACCACTTTAAAGTTTAAATAAACCACTTAAAACCCTGTTCGGTTAATTTCGCTTTACAAGAATAACTACAAGTGAACAAAACGACAATGTCTGTTAACATTAAATACGCAGATTACAATCATTGAAAAAAGGATGGATACAAAGCAAGCTTCAACATTTGCTTTTGCTATGAGCGTGTCTACATTTAGGGGTGGTCGAAGGCCCAGACTAAGTAGGGCATTAATTAGCTTGCGTCTTTGTGAATTATACAATAAGCATATTGCCACATTATGTGATCAAGGGTTGCGCAGCCCTGATTGCATTTACACTGGCTACCGTTGATAATACATACTCGCGCTAGCAAAGCAGTTACGTTACAGTAATCAGCACGCATTCTGTTCGCTGTAACAATTAACCTTCTCCCATGATTTAAATCGGCTAATCAGGGTACAGTGCGTTAATTGAAACACAGAACTAGATAGCGGATTTTATGCAGTTCTAAATGCTGTTATATTATTTTCAAATTTCATCTACTCAATGTTGCTGTAAACTGTAAATGCCCAACAACGTCCATGGAAAAAGATCAATCATTTGAATTTTTCATCGTTTTTGTAAATGTCAAATATCTGAAATTGTTTGTCTGCCGGGAAAATATATTTTCACGCGCGCACGCGCGCGAGGTGAAACGAGGGCTGGAGAAGTAACGCGGCAATTGACTAATGGACGCTCGTGCAGAAGATCGCTCGGCAATTATGGATACATCGATTCGTATCAATTTTCCTTTGGGCCGCGGTTGTTCCGTCCGTAGGCGGCCGGAAACCGCATCGGCATCTACGGAAAACGCGCGGTGACGTCTGCTCAAAGCTGTATCATCCGTTCGATTAAACAACGCAGCGTCGAGCCACTTCGATTCAAGAGGAAATGAAAGGCTATCTACAACGAAAGCCAAGGATTCCTGCCGCCTTCGTCAATATCGCCGCGAGATGCTATTGATGTTTATGCCAATGAAATGTCGGCGATTCAACAGGTTATGCTCGAGAACAAATACTAAACATTACATCGTTTTTGTTGTCTAGTGTCTGTTAGTGCACTACAATTTTATTAATTAATCCATAATTATTTGGCATTTCAAAATTCGAAACTGAAACAATTTATTCAACGATTCAGTGAACGTGAAAGTTCTACGAAACTGACGTAGCTGATTTAATGAGAATGAAATTATAATAAAATCACCAGTGATCATAGTCCAATATTACACACTCGATGTACGAATTAATTAACTTTTAAATCTGCACTAAAAACTACCTCGCCCATATATTTTTAATGAAATAGAAACCCTCCTGTGAATTTTGCTACCTTCTGCGAACGTTTAACGGCCGGTCCCTCAATCCCTGTACTTTCTCTCTTTATTGCTTTACACCTCCTCTTCATTTTCCAGTGCTTCCCCTCTTTCATTTTCTTTGTCAGCCGTATCTTTTTATTACATTGTCGTTCTCTACTGATTTTTTTTCGAGGACCAGAACTTCTGTCAAAAGAGTCCGCATTACTAAAATAATATATTCATAAAATAGCATTCCTGTCTCTCTCTCTCTATTGTACTTTCAAGGGAAAGAAATGAAATTACAATAGTAGTAAACATACTAATAATAAAAAAAATTACCATCAACAGTGGAAACGTGTGTTTGTTTGCCAATTTACAATCTAATATTTTAATCCTATGGACTGCAAGCAATTTTAATTCCGAAATCAAGACATATCTTCCAACCTAGAAGATTTTTATTCTATATAATCTTCTCCACATTATTCAAAACTCACAATCAGAATCACTATCCGAGTGCGAAGGTTTAAGCCGAGATGTACCGTTTCGAAGTTTCAGCTTCCGAACCGCGATTGTTCTTGCGCCAGCCAGCCGAATTACACGAACAGTAAGCCGTAGGATGAAATAAGCGCCAAGAACGATGTTTTAACGATAATAGTTCCAGGTTTCCCCGCCGAACCATGTCAGATAGAACTCTGAAATCAACGCTGGCGAACAATGAATATTAATAATTCCCAACGCGAACAGTTGATATACTTGAAACGTGGGTGGTCGCTCGAAATGTAAATCGCACGCTCGTAGGAAGTTTGCGGTATCAAATTCGAATTAAGTGGTTGTAGCCGAAACGTATCGAGCAATATGCGCAATTTTAGCGAGCGGGCCGCGTCTAATTTGAAATTCATATTACGCGTTCCGCCGGTATTAGTACGTGGCCACGTGGAAGAGCCGGGTTTCCGGAATACGTAGAAATTCCGAGTTGGCCGAGCAGCTGAATGTTGCACGCGTGTCGTCCGCGATTTTTATCGGGGAGGATCGATCTTTGTAAGCATTGCAATGTTGACGATTGAATTAACCCTTTGCACTATTATTTATTTTCTGGTTATATTGATTAGACATTCTTCATCGTTCAGGATTTGAATTGCAAGTTGCAGAATTGCAACAATCAGGAGTGAAATAGACATTCATTTACTTTCTTCATATATTCAATAAGTTGAAAATAATAAAACTCTTCTAATGCCTTCACTGTTTTAAATTACACCTATTCATTTGTTTCATAATAATGTTACAATAAATTGTAACATATTCGCGGAGAACTATCCGTCCCAGTACAGTGTATTCTGCCTACACTCGTGCGTCTGTAGGATCGTACGCGTTATTATTGGTTTTTCGAGAATCCCGATACGACCAAAATCATTTCCGAGCCGATACGAGGATCGAAATTTTCTAGTTCTCGCGCACCACTATTTGCCATACACCGCACCCGGGGGCGCGACGGATTGATGCAAAACTAATGGGTGTTCCATGACGGAAAAAGATGCGGCACGTTGAAACGACAATACACTTTTTGCTCCTTCCGGCGATTTCGTTCGGGGCTGAGCGACGTCCTCGTTAAAAGCCCCACCTCGTTCGCCGCGGATCTTCCAAGGCGCCCGCCCATTAATTGTCGATCAATCGTGTACGACCATTAGCGAGAATTACAGTCTTCGGAATTTCGTGCGAGGATCATTCACGGCTCGGTGAGAATTTTGGGGGCGTTTTTCTGACGCGTCTACTTCCGCGTTCGTCTGTCAAACGTGAAATATAAATTACCGTTCATTTTTTTTTTCATACGTTCACAGCATAGTCAGCGATTCAAAAAAAGCGGAAATCACATTTTCATTAATTCATTCTCTTTCACCGAACCTTTATTTTTGTGTGGTTGCAAGGAAGAACAAAATTTTGATTATACTAATTCTTTGACATAGAGGACATTGATTAAATTGCATTATTTTCTGATAAATTATATACTTTACTCAATTAATGCATGAATTAGAATTTTTTGAAATTCTGACATGCGGCGTTTCTTACAACCACAGATTTTACACACACACACGCCGACCGTTCACCTCTGGTAAATACTTCGCCCATAAACAAGCATTTGCCACGGCCATTTTAGCCCGTCCACGAAATAAGCTGTCATCCATCCTCCGTGATCCTTCGTCCAACACATATTTCTTAGGTACGAACATTTTAAATATCATCGGCGTAAGAAAGGTAAAAGTAGCAATAAAAAAGTTATTAGTTGTCAAAGAGCGCCCACTTAATTGTCTTCTTAAAAATTAAGAATATTAGAACCCGTCGCGTCGTTTTGACGTTAATACTAAATTCCGCAGTTGAGAGGTTAGTAAAAAAGAAGTTGATTTGTTGGATCGAACCGTTTTTGCCAGGGTGTAGTATCTCGATCTCCGATAAGAAGTACAGGTGGCAGATTGATAGCAGATCGAAAGCTGTCCACTGATCGGACGGGAGATCCTCGGACGAGAAGGTCGCGAGAGTCTTATAATACCTACATTTATTTCTTTTGTCGAAATCCTCGAGGCCGAGAGTGGTCTTATCGAGCGTTTCTAAAGAGGAGCGTGGAGTAGGTTGCTTCGGCCGAAAAGGGTCGAGTGCAATTAACCTAGGAAGTGGCGCGGGGTCGCGGGATATTATTTTTGCAGCTCTCCGGTTCCACTTTTAATTTCGTCGCGGCCGGGCACGTCGTCGTCGCTCCCCTTTTCTCTTTCTCTCCCTCTCCCCTTATCCTCCTCCTCCTCCCCCGGCTTTGCCCGTTTAATTTGTCGGATTTACGGAGCGTTAATTCAATCAGCCCTTATTCGCGGCGAAGTTACGACAATCTTCTCGGTCGCGGAACAGTGAGCCATTGTTCCCAGGCATTTTCGTCGCTAATTCTCCGCGAACCTTCGCGAAACTTCGATTCCAAACGATGAGGAATGACGTCCCCGGTTGAATTGCTCTCTTCCTCTGGTTTTTCATTGTATGTACCACGTTCACCGTGAAACTTCGATCTACCCCGGGTAGACCTCCTCGGTTTATTGCGCGCACTTTCGACTGCGACATGGTACAGTTCCAGGCGAAATTAAACGTCCCCTCCGCAATTCACCCCTGCTGAAATGCCTGTTGATAAGGTGTATCTGCACCGTCGTGCGTTTTTACGAGTAATCAAAACGCCATTGTAGCGGCAATCAAATATCACAAGATATAGAAGGGTTTTCACGCGGACGGTATCAACTGGTGCGTTTACTTCCACCAGCTACTACGGCTGAGGATTCTGCAGTGTTTATAACAAACAACGGTATCTAGAAGCCAGCTAAATATGCTTCGCGTTCCTCTTTATCCAACACTACAGACCACTTTATGACCACATATTATCTGTAAAAGAGAGTGAATTTGCCTGTTGTTCGAAAATTGTCCATACAGCTGGCAGAAAGCGTGAACATCGACCGATGAAATATAAAAATAGTGCGATTATTGTAGACGTTTCGAAACCATTGGTGTGAGAGTACGTGTTCAGCCACGTGTGCAACCATTTAGCGAAATATTACGTGTACAATGGATCCTCTTGACGCAGCAAGTGGTACGAGATGGAAATACTCGGATACTGGTGATCCCACGCGTTTGATGGCATTTATTGGCCGGTTCGCGAGAATAGAGTCGGTTAAAAATTAACGGGACGCGCGGGCCGAGGGCTACGCTCTGGACACGCACAGTGAAAAAAAGTTAATGGTCGGATTGAAAAGTGCAGCAGAGAAATTGACTTGTCAATATCACGGACCGATAGCGCTTTACGGGGCGCGATGAATTTTTTAACGGGACGTTTCCTCCGCGCTGAATCGAGGGACAGTTTCATAAACGGGAATTAAGTGGATTGCCCCGTGCATGATAAATTGAATAATGTATAAACACGCACTGAAGATGACACATTACAAAAGAGATTTAATGGAACGCCTGTCCCGCGAGAGATTAATGGAGACGTTAATGGATTGAATGCTGACCAAAGATTTGAACGCCGCGCCGTCTTTACACACGCGGCCAGCGTACAACTGGTTCAATTACAAAACATAATTGCCTCGAAAATCGGCCACTCGTCGGCCTCAAATAAAAACTCCCCAAGTCCATTTTTTATGAAAATTGGATTTTCAGCTTCGCCTTGTTAGGTACTTCAATTTCTACGGCTTGAGGATAATAGTTCAGCAATTTATATTAAAATTTCGAAATCTCCATGCAAAGCAAAATAGTTCCGCTTAAAATCGTTTTTTTCGCATCCTGTAAAATTTACTTTTTTGGACTTAGCCAATTTTCATGAGGCCGACGCGACGCACTGAAACATCGATCGCAGAAGTGTCGATTGAATCGCATCTAACCAAAAGTTCTCAATATCTAATCGTCTGTTGTCCACAGTAATTCTGCGACCGATCTCTGTTCGGCATAATCGATTCAATTCGAAATGCAGGATATAATGGAGGATAATAGTGGAGAATAATAGTGGAGGGAAATAATGGAGGATGCGATCAAAAGTTATCAGACCCCGTAAGCTTGGCAATTTGCAGGGAAACTCTAAATCTCACACGAGCATCGAGGGTTTGGAACAGAGGGTTTGATGAAGAAGTTCACCTAGCCATACTCGCCACCATCCTCTCAGTGTGTGCCCACGAACCACTAGTTTTCTCCTCGCATTAGCGGGGCGAACCCACCAGTGAAGTTATCGTCCGGATGTTCTGAAACGGCCTGTAGAGAGAATGCATTGAGAGCTCGGTATATAGAGGAAAGGAAGAAGCAGAGATGGAGTCCATATTTTCATATGAAACCATGGCCTCGTTAGCACCAGACGGCGTCGTAAACCGGCACCCTCGTAAGACCCAATGGTCGTCAATCCCAGGAGCCAACGACTTCGTCCACCCTCAGGAACAATTAGGGGTTTCGACCGATGGACTTACACCCGATATAGCCACCATCAATCTTCCGTGAGTCCAGGCCAGCATCGGGAATCGATATTTTCGAAGAATGCAGGAGGAACTCGTGTCTGCCAGCTAGAATTCGGTCTGTAGGTGATGCGACCTTTCACGATGGATTCCGAACAGACTGGCTTCGTCCTCGGTTCGAGTTCTCGACCGAATGTTTAACACAATGGCACTCCACGTTTCGAATAGCCTCTATTAAATTCCCGTTCGTATAATAATTCCCTTAAAAATTGATTTTTCCTGCTACTCGAGTATTTCCACAGGATCTAAAACTTTTCGGATCTGCAGTTTCTCACATGTATAAATTTGTGCGTGTGCGGATCTTTATGCACAATAAAAATGTTTTGCATTCATCGTGGAAAGCAGGAAGGACATAAAGGCGAGATATCATAAGAAAACGATAATCGAAAAATGCTAGACATTTGTCGAACGCAGAAGGAGGAAACCATTGTATTGTAACAGCTAGGGCGTTGGTAAAAATGAGTTGGGGAGCACGCGTTTTTCGTTTAGAGGTGTGAAATCGTACACGTGCTGCCTCGCCCCCCTCGATCTTGTTTTCTGTGCCAAAAGAAGTTATAATAAATATACAGGGTGAGTCACCTGATGTTTGCACCTCAAATACCTATGTTGCATTTAATAATGCGTCATATGTAATTTAATAATTCGAAGCCTGCGATTGCAAACGAAAGATGTACTTAAATATACGTGACATAGTACACGTGTACTCGTGTACTTAAAATGGCAGGTACCGAAGTACGTGTACGTGCAAGTACACGTGTACACGTGTATTTAAATACACGCGAAACAGGGATCTCTAATAGGTAGCACAGCGATTTGGCACGAGGAAACGTTGATAAGATAGGATCGACGGTAACCCCGGCTTGTGAATACCAGTCTCGAAACCTGAGCAACGTGGTTCTTTTATGCGTATCAAACGGATCGTAAAACTGAATTTATCGAGGTCCGAATAACAGATCTTCATCCGGGCGCCGCACGCCCTCGCCTCAGCCCTCCGTTGCGCCGCCGGTGTGCCTCGTTAATGACTGGATCTCATGCCGCCGCTCTATTTATCCGTTAGCCGTGTATTAATTGAACGAGAGTCGTTTCTCTTCTAATCCGGCTGGTAACTCGCGCGAAGTTGCTTTAAATCGCCGACGACAGCGAGGAAACGAATTGCTGGCAGAATTTTCAATGGAACGCGGCCCTTGTTCTCCATGCTCGGATGCCCCGTGCATTAGTTCCCGTGGCTTCGCAATTATCTCCACATCTTTGTTGCTCCCCGTTATTAAAAAAGAACATGCTCCGTAATTACTTTCGCCAAGTCGCATTAACTCTTCGGCGACGACGCGCAACCAGCCAGAATATTTTAGTTACTTTCGCATGATTAGCTGCAAACGAAACTTGCTTTGCTAAATGAAATATTCTCATCGTATCTAATTTTTTTGATGGCCTAATCGGTGGTGGTCGTGTTAATCACGCCTGCAAATTAAATAAGACGGTGCAACCCCCTGAACAACTCCTTGTAATCCGGAAACCTCCTCTAGCAACCCCATGAACTCTTGGAGGGACCTCCCCGAGGTATTCTTAAAACTCTTTGTTAGGGCCGTCCAAGAGACTCTTGAAAGCTCTTGCAAACACCTCCCTAATCGCCCAATGAGATTTATGGTTGTACCTCCTCCGAGAATCCCTCGAGGACCGGAAATGAATTTTTCTAAGAGTGCCTAGAGACTCTCGGTTACATTTTCCTCGGAAAGTCCCAAGGATCTTTTCTAATTATTCACCAGATATTCTTGGTTGGGACTCCCCACGGGATCCTTGAAGCATCTTGAAAGAATTCTGAAGGCTTCAGAAGTCCTTACTATTAGTTGGATCTGTTGAAGGATCGTGCTCAAGGATTCCTACAAGCTTTTCAGAAGAACGCTCCAAAGACCTATGGCGGCTATTCAAAGGATGTTTCTACTAGCTCATTAGGGGTTTTTAGTTGGATTTTCTCTTGGAATTCCTGAAGAATCGCGAAAGAACATCTCCTGAGACTCTGGGAGCTTTTAATTGGGCCTGCTCATGGATTCCTACAAGCTTTTGAGAGGAACTCTCGAAAGGACTTTCCTAAGACTCCAGCTGAATCTGCTCAAAGATTCCTGCAAAGTTTCAAAGCTACTCGAAGCATCTTTTTTTCGTCCATCGGAGACTTTTGTTTGAACTTTTTCGTAGGATTCCAAGAGGGTTCCGAAAGAATCCTAATACCTCGTAGGTGAATTTCCTTATGGGAGTGTAGGACTTTGCCAAGGCCCCCCGGAGACTCTTAAAAGAACTTCCACCGTGGACTGTTTGGTGTCTTTAGAGGGACCGTAAGTAACGACTAGAAGCTCCGGCAATATCCTCCCCAAGAGAGCCTAGAGGAGAATCGCTGAGGCTAACTAGATACCCAAAACTAACGGTTAACTTTCCTTTTTCAGAAGTTAGAACAATTAGTTTAATACGTGTTGTGAACAGTCGTATCACTCAATTTTTTGCTAATAAAAGGTAGAAATTTAATGAGCATGGGATTTTTATGTTGCTTGAAAATGGTGAAAAATTGGCTTTCATTTTCCCTTGAGAAAACTTTTTAACATTGAATCCGAAACCAAATAGCAAACGATTCGAAGAGAAAGAAAGAGTACGCCACAGCCCAAAAAAAATATTCAACGTTAGAGCATAAAAGCATCCAAACTTTCTTTTTTCAGTATTCACAGTCGGATAACTCTATAAAGCTGAACAATGAATCGCGCACGGTGGTGCAACATGCAATTTTGTGAACGATTGCCGGACTGCAGTCAGCAATTTTATGAAATATGCAGCCGTTATTGCGGAAAAAAGAGAAGAATGTTACAAAGCGTTGCGAGTGGAATGAAAAATCGACGGCGCGTAACAACAGTGCGAATACATCAAGATTTCGTAAACAATATACTCCGGAAATCAGAGATACGTGTACAGAAAAACTGGCTTGTGTTTCTACGACGAGCGGTATGCAATCGGTGAACGGGATAAACATTGAAATGTAAACATTGCATGGTATTCGGGAATTTCTGGGAACAGGATTCAGCCCATACGCAAAAAATAGAGGTGCGAAGTAGAAACGCATATAGCGGCTTAAACAACTCTGTGTGGTGTTGGTGGAAACTCGGTTACGTGTAGGAGCACGTGTTCTATAACCACCGGTATGCATACTTTATGGTTTAAGCTTTCGCGCAACTGGTGAATAATCACCAATGACTATGCTGGTGTCGTCAAATGAATATTCTGCTCCAACGCTATAATACGCGCGTCGATACCGTTTAAGCGAAACAAGAAACCGTCCCTGAACATTGACGCTGGAGCTGTAAGCATTCAACCATTCGCGCGCGCTCGGAGTTATTCGAATTTACATTTTATATGATTTTATTAATTTGATCGATATAAAACTGATACAATACCTCGCACGACACTTTCAGTAGTTTATTAAAATATTAAATACGTTTAGTAATTTATTAAATACTTAATAATGCAACAAATATTTTGTATAATGCTATAAGAAAAGTAAAGTTCAAACACACTTTCCTTATTTTATCATTTTAAAGTTTGCCTACATAAAAATAAAGGTACAATTCGAGCAATAAAGTTGCTTGACGATTTTCAGAAAATTTAAGAATATGAAGTGGTTTCTCTTGATGCGAACTTCTCCTTCCTCAGCGATAACAGCCTTATTTGAGTTCGGATCGAACAGGATATTCGACATACGGAATCAAGACAGTACACGTGTAGTACAGTATGTAGGCTGTGATGCATAATCAGGGTTGGTTGTAAGAACAACATTTACATTGCAACCTACACCCGGATTACTTCGCAAACCTACACGATTGCAAAGCATAGTATTCCCTTGAAGCTTACACGCGAGTGTTCTCCACTCGTCGATAATTTTCATTCATAAATGCGTTGCAAAATAAATCCGTTAGTCCCACTGTAGCATGCCAGCTATGTAAATAACAGTAATATAATCATAACGGATCGAGCTCGCACGCAACTACCGATCAAACAAATCATTTTCATTCAGAATAACGTCGCGAATGTTCGACTTCTTGCAAAGTTACAACCTACCTCCAATTGTTGAAGTATTATCTTCGGATCTGGTGTGCTATTAATTCTGAGAAACGCATGCGAGAGCTAATACAGTGTTCCATAAACAGGATTATACGCTCTTGGAGCTGCTACGGAACCGTTGATCGTTCGCCAATCATTTTCATTGATAAAAGCGTCACGAGATCGATGCTCGACACCTGCGGCCGGGCCGCGTGTGCGGCAAGATAAGAGCAATATTTACTCAGCAATCCGGGAATGGATTAATTCGCAAGCAGAGAGTCGCCGCGACATTAAAGCAGTCGCCGGAATGTAGCAGCTTTGTGTTTGCCGTAACCTGCAATACCGAATCGATCAGGACGATTCCACAGTCTCGCGACCGGCTCGCAATAGTCGCCCCAGTATCCGGCTTGAAACGCGTACTGACCCCGGCGATTATTCCGAGACACGGAAGCACTGTAAAAACCGCCTATCGATCGCCAGTATCGCGTGTTTTCCATTCGCACCTCCTCAGACCCTGGTTACGGCGCACAACCACAAGTGCATATATTCTACACGATGTTACAGATGTTGTAATAACACCTAGATGTTTCAGACTTTTTCATATTTTCCTTAGCTATCTCCAAATTCAAATCCTAAAGTTGTCACGAATATGTAAGAAAAAACGATAACTTTTTTAATATTGGGCTTTTTCCAGAAATTAGAACAATTGGTTTACTACACGATGTGACGGCTACTAACACTGGAAATAATATTTTATTTATCGATCTGTTCCAGGATTCCGCATTGTTATTTACCCGAATTCAGTGAAATATTTCTGTTCCGTTCCCATAGTGATCATTTTCAGCCGACCATAACAAAACCATTCCGTGTACACAATAGCTACATCCCGAAGTCGGAGGGTGGCGAAATCTAATTTTCACCAGGATGAACGTGAAAGAAAACCGTAATCGGGTTTGTCGAGGGCGAATTTTTACGTCGCGCTGCTCATAATTCTCCGGCCATCGTCGCTCGCCAAGAATCGTAAACAGGACTGCATCTGCGAGGGATACAAGTTTTATTGAGTCCGGAGACGCAGGGCGCATCCCGAACGAGCATGCGACGGCCCGCGCTCGTGGGAACGAACAGTCGGCGTCCATTGTGTCGTTATCCGGGTGAAATTGCGAAATTGCTAGAAAATCGAGCCTCCGGGCGCGAATCCACTTACCGGAAACCGTCGAGGCGACCGGAAGCTACGCGTTGCCGCGGGGATTCGCGGCTGCTCGCGACAGAACTCGTTATTTATCGCGAGCTATCGCATCGATTACGATTCGACCGCGGTTCAACTCCTCCACAGAGACGCCAGCAGGTGCATCATCCCACAAAAAAACTGCAGGACTCTTCTGAACAAGAGTGTCCTTCATCGCAATCCTCTCCGCATTCGCGTGTCCACACAATTTTTTCGAAAATCTATTTACCACGTTGATCTAGGGACTTATTCCTAATCCACGATTTTTGAGGAATCCTCGGTCCACGGGACCCGGAATACAGAATACGATAACGAAGATTTCGAATTTAAGATGAAAATCAATTTTACGAGCACTTTACACATTTCCGGCTGAATTTTAGGATCGTGTGGCTGACGGAAAAGGTAGTTCGAGAATTCGATGAATAAAATATGAATAGATGTTTGAGAATTTATTCAGAGAAGTCTTTAGAGAATTTATTCGATGTTGTTGGATCTTCTGGCTGACAAAAAGACAAACTAAAAACGTAGAGGAGGGTATAAATATAAAGAATATATATGTAAATATGAATACCGAGTAACCTGTGTACACTGTACATATAACTTTGAAATATGGTTTCCAGTCGTGTCTGACCAAAGCCGAGTGGTTCTACTTGTCAGATACGTTATTTACTTACCTATGAGGTTTCTCTTAGCTATCGCGGACTCAATTGATCTTTTATCTAACACTTTCGACTACTGAAAAACCCCATCTTTGCATTATTGAGAAATGAGAAGGCGTATCCCGCACCATTACAATCCTAGAAACGAGTTAATGCGATACCAAACGCTATTATATTTTCCATTTTAATTTCCCACGGCTTGGACCTGCACTGGTAATATCAGAATTGTAAACGCTATTGTACGGCATTGTGCTGGACGTGCTTTAAAATCATATGAATAAGCTCGCATTTGAATAGGATTATTCTCTGCAGCGTTATGAAACGAGATTGGCACGAGATGGAACATGAAAGCTCGATGTTTGTTAATTAATCTTCGCGCTGCGACTCGACGGTTCGCTCGCGCGTTTCAGCTGGGCCACCTGTTCTTCGGATATGTAATCGAGTGTGCGTTACATCGCGTAATGAGTGGAGGTTTTGCGAACAGGAGAATTTCGGGGGCGAATTAGCCCGGTTTGTCAGTCACGAGACCTGATTTCCGCAAATAGATCCTCGTCGGAGTGTTTGGGAAGCATTCTGCATGCTGCCGACATCGATTCTGACCTGGCTGTAATGCAGCACGAATCGCTCGAACTTACAAGCTGTTTCACAGATTGGCATCGTTACGCCGAGTACACAGACCGGAAAACTTAAACAACAATTAATCGTGCGGACGTCTTCGCGGGCCGGAACACTCTCGCATTCTCGTAACTCGTTTAACGGAACGATTCTGTTCGTTCTCTTTAGACATTCATTCCCTTGTTAACCGTGAAAGAATTATACAGCGGCCTGGCTTTACCCGCCATTCTTCATTTCGCTTATCTTGTTGTAACAGACGTCGTTTGCGTTTTTTGTTCCGCGGAAATGTTATTGTGTATTTATAATGCTATTGGAAATGGGTGTTCATAAATGCACGTTGGTAACTTTAAAATGAAACTGTCCTTTATTTTACGGTGCTGAATCTCCAGATTGTTTAATAGACTGCGGATCTTTATGGAAGATAACAAACTGGAATGAAATTGTTCTAATGTTTTTACTTTTAAATTACACACCTGCTCATTTTTGTCATAAACATTTAAGTATTGCACATGTGAAATTCATATTTGTTAAACTTTGTTCAAAATCTTCGAAGGGTTAATACGATTCTGAGATCGTTGATTCATTCTTTACAAGAAGGAATACGTTCATTTTGCTGTTAACTTATCAATAATTCAACACACACGTTCGTTCTCATTGTTGCAAGTTTAAAGGGCACGCGCACTTGAATACCGCGAGTACAGTTCGCAAATTGACTGCGTTTATTCAATATTTTCTGACGATCTCCGATTAACCGATGAAGAGATTTTCGTATATTTTTCAATAGTGGTATCAGCTTCAATTGGGATTGAAAAATTTATTTGGTATTACACGAGATGCTCGAAATCCTGATAGCCCACTTAACGTAATTAATCCGTACGCACTACTGAGAAATTCGTTCTTCTGTGAAACGCGCAAAACGGAATTAGCGAATCGTAGAACTCGAAATGAACGAAACGAATAATTTAATGACACTGCTCGTTGGCGATAATATTTCGCCTGTGTTACGTCTCTTTGGAAGCTCGCTCGCATAACGGGCCATTTAATGGCACAAAGGAGTCGTACGGAGGTAGAATCGAGGAAAATTCATCACCACCCAAAGCCTTTGTTACATAATACCGCCACAATAAGAATCATAAATATTATAGCGATAAGATAGTCCGAGAAACAAATTCAGTCTGCGAAGTAACTGTAGAACCTCCGGTAAAACGCGTGTGGAATGCTGCATTGTATAAAATACATTTTCAATGGAAACCCAATAAACTTCAATTAAAATCACGGCAAAATGGTGCTGCGTAATTTCATTCTCGAGCCACAAGGAGAATTATTTGCATAAGGTTGGACTTAATCTGTAGAAATTATGTGGATCTTTCGAGCCGAACGTTATTCGCCAAAGTACGATGCAAATTAACGTGAAAACTCATTATTGTGTGAGCTCTACGCTGCATCTTTCTTATTTGTTAGTTCTTCCAATTTAGTATACTTTAGCTGTGGAGGACATGGTATCTCAAACACTTTCACACTGGTTCAGAATAAAATTGTTGAAGCGGTACGTTAAGACTAAAGTTAACACTAAACCTACCACGAGGGGTCAAATGACCCCTGATTTTTTATTTGACAATTATGCAAATTGTAAAGGTGTTTTTATGGTAATTTATTGAATATATTTTTTGACTTCATTCTTTTTTGATATATTATAGTAAAAATCGCACAAAATATAAATAAGTTTCATCCTGTTATTTCTATAATACTATACACATCAGTCACTTTTGATGGTCAGTGGGTTTGGTGTTAACAAGATTCCGCCTCCTATCGAATCGCGAACGTCGTTGAATTTTATCGAATCGATATCTTAATGTAATTTCCACATACGGACGCGCCATGAATGCATATAGACCAGAAAACAAATGATCATATTTTACCTCCAATGGAATATTTTACCTCCTGGTTTTGGCGCGTTAGTTACCGAGGCATTGTGGTGTTCCATATTATATGCAGTTCAATAGTACATTCGATTACCCTGCCTGTCTTTCATACTCGTCAACAGTTCCCTAAAATCTTTTCGTTTAGCGATCGTGACGGTAAGAGTGAGTGCTTAACGAGCTCTTAGCACGCAAACGCGCGCGAGCGGTCGATTTTTATGGATCCGTTCGGATCGCACGAGGACGTAACAAGGTATACGGTAAATTTCGTCGAATCTCTAATAGTTTTTTCAGGGATCGAGGGCAGCGCTATTCCGTGAAAATACCACCGCCGTATTATGGCTTTCCAGCCGGAAAAAAGCTGCCGCGATTATTCCGCTCCGGGCGAATCGTTGGAAAAAGCAGCGAAACGCAATCGAAATCAGGTCGGAATGATGGAATTACGGTGAAAGGGGGATTCGACTCGTACGTTGCGTCGGTTAATACATATTTATTCGTCCTTTGCTTTCTTTTATTCCTCCACCTCTTCCGGCGCCGCACACCGCGTCGGGGAGTAAAAATTTCATCGCAAAAATTAACCCTTTGAAAGGAAAATGTTAATAGAACGGGTTTTTACACGTATTTGGTTCCTGCTTTATTTATTTAATTATCTTATTTTTATGCCCCCACAAATATAAATTGCAATAAAGTGTGAGAGCTACATTTAATATCGTCAGTAAACTGTCCTTTGAAGGAACTTTCAAATAAAATGCTTAAAATAGCAGGGAATTGATGGCAAGAAAATTGAAAAATAATTCGTAGTGCAAATTCTGCTGATCTCGTGGCAGTTCAGGCGAGAAGAGGAAATCTGTGGAAAGTGTTTACCAAGTCCCAAGTAAATCGGATGATTGGTTTTTCAGATAGGTATCATAGCAACCAGTCCGACGATCGTCGTTTCGAGAAAACACAATTAAAGTTTCCGCTTCAACCAAGTTTACGTTTGGAACAGCTGCCAACCAGACAGATCTGTAATATTTATCAGACAGGAAAATTTGCTAGTATACAGTAGCAAGAAAATGTTAGGATGAAATTTGATTTGAAACAGTTCAAGCAGGGAGACCTATTAAAGCCCTTTTAATGGGTCTTTGTTGAACTTCAAAAAGTAGAGCAACGAACACTGGAATGCGCGAGGTACCGTGCCTTTATCTCTCGCTATTGTTATCACCTTTCAGTCCTTTCTCATTTCCGTCTCTCTATCTCTCTCCCTCTCTCTCTCTCTCTCTTTCTCTCTCTCTCGGTTGCGTTGAAATTAACGCAACCTGTAAATTGCGTTTCTTCCTCGCGAGAAGCTTGCATCTACAAACTTCATCGTTCATCACTCGCGGCTTGTTTTAACGCAGCCACACAAATATTCATTCCCACAGTGTAGGAAACTCGATAGTTGCCAAGCAATTCTCGGTTCCGCAAATTTCGCTGGGTAGAGAACGATTAGGCTGCCTCGATAATAGTCACGATTCGGCCCCAGGCCTGGAAGATAAACGAGGAATCCCAGAAATTAATTGCAGCTTCCATTATTTTCGTAAGAAATTCCACCTCGGGTGTTAGGAACACTTCCTAGTTTCTCTATAGATCTTCTCCGTGGAAGAAAATTGCATTGAAATTTTGATGACTGCGTATGAAGAGAATTGTTTGACCTGGATAACTGGAAGATTCTATGTCATCCACTTCACATGACGAAGCAGAATTCAATTCTACGCGTAGATGGTATTGGTACGGCCAGCGGATAAATTACAGCTAAAGGAGCTAATGAAAACGCGAGAATTTGTAATGGCGGAGGGGTGGCAACCATAAAAGGGGATCGTGACTCGAAGGAGGTTAGGAAACAATGGACCGGATCCCGGTCGTATGCTCGAGCTCCGAATGAAATTGTCCGAGTCGGTCGCGGAATGGCCGTAGATTTTCCCGATGGGAAGCGTTGCCTTTCATCGGGAGGAGTCTGGGTCTGTTTTGACCCGGAATATCAAATTTACTCGCTCGGTTTCTGGCGATTAAATTAAATGAATAGGAAAAACATGTAAACGGATGTAGAGCCGTGCTCGAATCATTTAGTCCAACATTAAAAAAGTTATAGCTGTTTTGAGAGCGTCCGAATATTAATGGGAGTCACTGCAAAATTTAACCGTGCACCATTGTACCTCGCGAAGAAATCCGGTCGACTATTTCACGGTGAATTACGACCGGGGTGATCGATGCATCGCGAAGAAATTGGAATCGGTCGCGTCCACGCAGAGCCCTCGACAGCATAATGCGATTTCGGGATAGGGCCGGATGCGAACGAGCCCTTTTTCGCCGGAAGGGCAGCCCGCGGAACGATTCCGTGAGTGCACGCGCGCGGAAAACCTGATTTCCCGGCGATTTGACTAAGTAACGAAGTTCCCCGCTCTGTCCGTCCGAGTCCGTCCGAATTCGGCGAACCGACGGGCACGACACTGTCAATTTGCATACCGGTTCGGACCCTATTTCGCCACCTAGAGCCTCGAACTTGTGAGGATCGAGCTGCTGGGGCAATTAGTTTCGCGTTATCGTTCGACACGTTCCCGGAACGCCAGACGTATTTTTCATGGTAGCCAGCGCCCACGGACCGGTGACGTCGAAAAATCCAATTCCGCTGACACGTTCGCCAGCCGGAACGCCTCGCACGCGCTGCCATTGTCAACGAATTCGCCAGGGAACGGTGAATTCAATTGGTTGGACGCGTATCGACCGCGATTTCCAATAGTTTTTTCATGCTAGAAATATTTAGCTGAATATTGGCTGTATTGTCGCGAACACGTCGGTCAGATACTTTCTTTGTCATGTTAAAACGCGGTTCAACGGGATTCATCCGCCGCTGATTGCGTTAAACCCCGGCTTTGATGATTAATTTCGGACTTTGTGCGGCCGAGTCGGTGGCGAAGTCACTTAACCCTGTGGCGTGCCATTTGTTCCACAGTCAAAATGATTAGCACGTGTTTGTTCTTCGTCGTTAGACAACGGATTTTATGCATTTATCACGAGAATATAAAACAGTGAAAATATTAGAAGAATTTGAAAATGCTGTTACATTATTTTCGTCTTATTAAACGTATTAAGACTCGTGGTAGACTCGTTTCCAGGATTGATAATTGTAAGAAACCAAAGTTAAACGCTTCAGTTTGTTGCAAGTCGGGTAGAACATTTTTCTTTTGTATACAGATCCATTCATCATTTATTATGCGAAACCCGACAAATGAAGTTACAGAAGATCTATGGGCTGAGGGATTATATCAAAGTATCGAGCGATTAAAGCGTGCTCATCAGTTGTTCAATTTACTAAGGGAGCAGCTCCGCGGAAAGTTTCACGACCGTTCGGCTAAATGCATCTTGTTCGGCTGCCATCAATTCCCAGCGGTTAACGTCGGACGTGATTCCCGCCAATCTTCATCGATAACGAATGTACTAGAGGGGAAATGGTACGATGTAAAAGTCAGCATTCTAGAAAGAACTTTTCTTCTTGCCAGGAAACTTTCTTTATCAGTCGAGGCCGTTGTTACTGCTGTTCGAATTGGATTCGGTTAGATTCTTAACTTAAAACGTAACTAACATGGCTAGTTCGACGTTCAACGTGTTAACGATAACATATCGAAGTCATTGCCATACTGAGACAAATGGTAACCTCTGACGCCTTAATCGTCGCTTGATTTACATTCTCCTGTCGACCTCTGCGAAGCATAATTTCCAAGATCTTTACCACGTTTTAAAAATGCTCGGACAAAGTTTTATAACCCCTCGAACATTCTCCAAAAAACGAGGATGACAAACGAGGCGAGAGCTTTTCCGAGCTTTCAACGCATTAAGGGGACCAAAATTTCCAAGCAGCGTCTCTCAAGGAGACGCATGTTTTTCGCGAATGGCTCTCCCGACCTTCCGTTATCGTTCTAAAGGAAGTTCTATCGATTTTGGCTGCAATTGGAACACGTCTATTCAGACAATGGTTTGCTCGAGCAATCCTCGCGTCTGCCAAACTCGCTTTAACATACTGTTCCACGAATAATAGTGCTTCCAACGACAACAACAGTGATTTTTGAGTAGTCGTTCGTACGAAACCCACCAAAATTCATCGAAGACACAACGTTACGCAACTCGAATGAATTTTAGCACCATCGATCAAGCCTGAACGCGATCCGCGCAAATTAATTAGGCGACGTGCCGCGCTCTGTCGAGTGATTAACGCGCATCCGCTTAACGAAAACCCGTGAAAACTTGTCCGCCGTCATCGATGGAAACGATGGGCGCTAAAAACGTGCGCACAACAACAACGTTGTGAACAGGTGTCATCGATCATGCGAAACGGTTATCGCTGCCAACGGCACGGAGAAACTGTCGTGTGCTCGCGATATTCGAAAAAATAACGACCATGGGATCGAATAAATTCAATAACCGTTCGACAGACTTGGTCGAGAGAGCGCACCCCGTAACTTCGCCGACATAAATTCCTAGGTAGATCGCTGCGTTTTATTATGCGGCCTCTCTCAGGTCCTTCTGATTCATTGCGCCGATGTATCTGACTTTGCATATTCAATTCAATATTTTTTCATTCGCTGCGACGCGACGCGACGCATTTCACTCGTATTTCTGTCCGTGATGTGGATTTTTAAAATCGCGAAGCGAACGCAAATGCAAAAATTCGCTCCGATGCCAATCGCTGCGATTACCTCACACCAATTCGGTATTCCATAGCGGTTTTATTGTTTGTTTATACGCACTGGTTCCTTTTTACAACTCAATTCTGGGTCAAATAAAAAATATTCGGGTAAATATTGAACTTTAAATATTGTGTGCCCTTGAAATATGTCATCGAGGCCAATATTTCAAGATATTTGCAAAAAACCTTGAAATAAATCGAGATTACTAGATAAACTAGAAGGCGTCACATTACGTGCTGTAAGAAGCGAAGAACCCTATTATGTGCTGAGCTAGAGCGATCTATTTCTTACGGTTGGACGCGTTCCACGACTTTTCCAATAACGGGCAATAAAGAAAAAAAAATGGGTTACAGGAAAATCTCGGTACCATCTAAAACTCGGTCCCGAGATTTTCACGAATCAACTTAACCTGTTTCTTCGTAGCTCCACGTAATGCCTGTCCAGAAATACCGCAATTTACGGCATTAGGCAGACAGCAAAGTGGTAGCCTAGAGCCTTCGAGGCCTCGATAGCAAGCAGTCTCTATAAACGGCGAAGTTTTATCGCTGGAAATTCGATTGTTTGTCGACTAGAGCGGTTTCCAACCTGGATCGACTATTGCCATGGGAGGCGCAACAATTTTTTAATAACAAGTTAGTTTTCGTACCACAATATCTACAAATAAATAAAAGAGTGGTTAAAGCGTATCTATATCATGATATCTATTAACCCTTTGCACTCGGTGCTATTTTAACTTGAAAATTAAACATTTCTTTCGTCCTAGAATATTTCCATTCTGTTTATATTAATTGTTTTCTTCGTATGAATATGAAATTGATATAATACCTCATATAATACTTACATGTTTAGTAATTGATTAGATACCAACATATTTTCAATAATGGTACAGCAATTTTTAGTGGCGACTCTGAGTCACCACTCCAGGCGCGGAAGAAAATTTTTTCGGGTAGTCGTAGCATCATGAAGGATGGGAAGCATTGGACTAGAGATAAAGAAACGCGAAATATAATTTCCATCGGCCCGGGTTATTCGCCGAACGTTTGCTTCCGTTCTCAGAGGACCCGCAGCGATAAAGAAATTTAATCAAGCCTTCCTCCGCGAGAACTCCTTCAACCGTATCGCTTTGGGATACCTTTCGCCGTCCAGCGAAAAAAAGTCAAACAAAAGTTGCCGCTCCGATCGACAAGCATATTTATCGATAATATCTAGAATACTCGTTCCGTGACCCCGGTCCTTTGAAGATCCTCCACCGCGGGCTAGGTACTTTCGTATGAAAAATCTGTACGCGAACGAAGCACAAAGTGGAGACCGATCGATCAACCACTTGAAATTGTCAGCGCGACTGCACGCGTACTTTTTCCTCGCGATCTGGAAAATTATAGGTTGTCCGCGAACGTACTTACATCTGTAATCTCCAGAAATTCCAGGTCCCCGCGTGCTTGTCTGTCTGTCTGTCTGTCCGATTGCTTCTGGTTCAATGCGGCAGCCTCCGAGAGAGTTGTTAAACCACGTATTTCCCTGAAACGATCCGCACAACCATTATAGCAACAAGATCCCTTCCTGTCTACCCGTACCTGCATTTAATCGAGAAACGTAGAAATCCACGCGACCTCGGAGATGCACAGGGTGATGAATGCGAATAAATAAACGGCGTTGGTATTGCAGGAGAATGTTGCAAATGTAAAGTACTGCCAGTGCTTTTCTTATAAATTGTAACTATTCGAAACAACGGAAGAGGAAAAAGTGATGACTGTTTTTTATCTTTGCACGATCGCGTTGAATTACAGTCAAATTGCTTCACGAATCATTGTCGCATAAGAAAACATCCTTGTAAACATAAATTTACATTATATTGTACTATGAAATTAAGTGAAAGGTTTGAATGATGTATTGCAATTACAATGTAATTCAAATACTGTGTATATGAAACACAGTGTAATTCAATAACAATGTATTTAAATTAGCAAAGCTCCGCTTGAAGGTCGCCTATCCATTTGGTATAAGATGTCCCAGGGACGTCTAATTTTCGGCGGAATAGTCGAATGGGAAGCGAAATTGGGAGCGGAATTCCTGGCCGACAAATAATACGGTCCGTAATTCAATCCAGCGCGGCCCGACTCGAGGAACTGGTCAGAAAATGATTCCACGTTTAACCCCGGCGAGGATCGAAGGTCGCGTAGGCAAAGTAATGTCCCACATAACCGTGTCTCACGAGAATAGGCGAGAGGCGAGTTGCTCGCTGCCGCGCACCAAGCGGAATGATAAATTCTCCTCGGCGAGGTTCCGTCGCGTTATAATTTACAATTAAAAGCTGGATCGGTTGCTAGCCGCCCTTATCAAATTATCAGGCCCGATTATTAATTTCAGCCATGCCTCGTAAAGTAGAAAGTTATCGGCGTACCGAACCGAACCTACTCGAGCCGAACGCGCGAGAACGTCGGAGAATGTTCTCCGGCGAGAAAGACGCCGGAACTTTCTGCAGTTTTCGGCGACAGCTTTCGTTTATACATTCCCCTGTTGAAGACTTTCAAACTACGTCTCATCGTGCTTCACACCCCACCGCGGACGAGACGCAATTTATGCACGATTTTGGAAAAATCTACGCGCCAGCTGCAGACTCTGCCGCAGAGAACTACCCAAGTCACCCTCGTATTCAGATAGATGCCGCGAGGAAAAGTTTCTACACTCTAGATGCGGGTGCAGTAGATGTTGCACCGGAGTTTCGAATCATCCGAGATCTCGTAGGCTCGACATTTTATCCGGCGTGTTTAGGTAAACGAGATTCGATGGAGCAGAGTTGTGCTAATTTAAATACATTGTATTTTATATACACAGTAGTGAAATTACCTTTCACTTAATTACATTGCTAATTGCGTGAATCACGAGTGTAATTGAAATACAATATAATGTAAATTACTGAATGTGTACATTACTCGCTTAATGTTATTGCATCTCTCACACGAGTGATACAATGTCTAAAAATAACTTCGTATTCACGTTAATACTTGGATTGAACCAAAGAATCTGACGTTGAAAGGGCTTAGCTAAATCCAGACTCTTCAGTCCCTACTTTGCTAAATAAATTGTGTCCATTTCGCGGAATGTTTGCGAATACCGGTTCAGCAGTGGGTGCATTAGAGTAATGCAACATCCCCGGCCGGCATTGTACGATGGACGCGGAAAGCGCATACAAAAATCCTGGTAGAAGTATAAAAGGAGGTATTATCTAGGAAGTCGTACAATAGTATAAGGTTCATACAAGGATCGTCGAAATCCCGCGAATCCGATGGAACTCTGCAGACCTTTGAGACCCCCGGAGACCTCTCGAAGTTTCCAATATCATTAAAGCTCGGCTCGACTGTGCCTGTGCGACGTCAGTGAGTCGGGCCGAGGTGGATTTAGGTTCGAAGATCATCGACGTCGATTCTGCTGAGCGAGGATTACAGTAGTAGGGTAGCGAACCGATTGAGTCTGCAGACTGCCAGGTCATTAGCATGATGTTTGCCGGTGGGAGGGGGATGACTGGAATGAAAATAACGCGATCACAGGAGATTATACTAGAGATCACGATTTTGGACGTGTATCGAGGATACACGTATTCACGTGTTCACATGTACTAATATATTAGGTGTACAAATAAGCCTGAGAATGGAAACAACTGTACTGAATATTTCAACGAAAAAATTTCAAGTATAGTGTCATATAATACCAACCTAATAAACTATTATTCCGAATCAACAAATTAATATAACCTCAAATATACAGGGTGATCCGTTTAAATAAGGCCACCTAAATATCTGTTCAGGTTATTGCGATGCCAAAAATATTTGTTACGTAATGTGAGCATATTGAGCACATTGAGCAAAATGAGTTGCAATAATGTTCATATTGGGAACGAACAAAGTAGAACTGCGGAAGATATCAGGAGAGATTTGTTCTCGTGTCTCTTGTGACTCAGCTGGTAACACCGAACCGATATCCTTTCTAATAAGTCTAGTGTTATCAATATCGTACCCATCGAGTTTTAGATGAGCCGGATCGCGTTACACGACTCTCCGATAATTGTTATCCGATCTGCCGCGCTTTGGATATTCATGATCGTGTCGAATGACTCTCGGGATACTCGTGTCATATTCAGTAGCACCGGACTGTGTCCAATATTGATTATTCTCCTAGCCGGTGTTGCGACTGCAGCACATAGTCAACCCATGTATGACAGACCTCCCGAATGCGCCAACTTCTTGCGAGAGACAACAAATCATCCCCAACAATGATATCCTATCAACCCTTAGCACTCGAATGGTGACTCTGGCGACACTAAAAATTGCTGTGCCATCATTCACAATATTGTCTACAATAGTCTACATTATTAATCCCTTGCACTACGATCTATTCCACGATTACCGTGGTTAGAACTTCTTTACCGATCATAATTTCCCAGAAAAAGAAGAAAATCTATATCTATCGTATGCCGACGTATATGTTCTCTAATAACTAGACTATGGATCTTTATGCGATTATAACTTTTACAAATTTTCAAAAAATACTAGGATATACAGTATGAGAGAATTTAGTATTCGTATCCGAAATAAAATTGCTCCGAGTGCAAAGGGTTACTACTTATCGAATCTAATTTAATTTTACATCACTGGAAAAGATCGCCGAGTTACTATCAATAAGAGTTCATCGTAAGCATTGTTTTCGGTCACTGTAACGCCGCATCATGGCTTTCCTCCGCAAAAGTCCTTTTTCTCGACGAAGTACACAGCTTGGTCTTTCATTTTTATTGCAGAACGAATCGATTGTGGTCGCTATGGGGAACGTTCTGCGTAAATACCAGGATCCAATACCACCTCCCGTGGGTGTGTAAGTATTTCTCTCTGTACACGAACCGATTCGCATTGCTGGGCACATTGCCACCGGAAGTAGCATCGCTCTCATCCGCTTATAGACCTGGACGGTTCTGAGGTGTTAGTAATAATGTAAAGAAAGTAGCATCACTGCTGTACGCGCTATTCTGCTACGTTTTATCCGAGCTCCTTTATCGATATACTCTCCTTCAGATCGGGTATTAATATCGATAAGTTATCGCCCCGGCTGAAATTTCAAACTCGTGCGTAAACGCGCATCGTCGCAAATTATTAAACGACCATTGGCTTCGACAAGGGAATAATAAGATCGTCGACGAAGATATCGCGTGCTAGCCGGACAGCTTATCTGGTTAATTGAAAGTTATTGAAACCGAGAGCAGTCGCGCGCGTCTCATTCCTCGTTACGAGGCTCGAAACAATGCCTGAAACGATTCGATCTGGAAGGTGTACGACGGGAGCCGCCGGTGCTAACTTTCTTTTTGTCTTCGGTTTCAGAAAACTGCACTTTATGACCTCGCACTTCAACGTGGACTTCAACGTGCTGGACAACATTTTCGATATCTTTAATTACAATTTTGGTAAGACCCTGCTTTATCCCGCAGTTCTCCGCGTCAAGGGGTTACATACACGATCGCGACATTATTAAACATGTCTGTATATAACCTCTGAAGCATGCAGGGAAATTATCGACAGATACAGACGTGGATATTAACCCTTTGCACTCGGAGCTATTTTAACGGGAAAATTAAACTTTTTAAATTATATCATTTTCTTTAAAATACAACAGAACTTTCCACTTCCAACTTAATAGAGAATTTATCCACACTACCAAACACGACAGAAATTCTTTGTCTTCAATTATTTTCTCACTATACTTATACGAATCTAGTTTTGTCATTTTTTTTATTAAAATGAAATCAAACATTATTCGTACCGATGATATCCGAATTCCCCAATATCCGAAAACGAATTTTATATATGAACGGTTCATTCCAAAGCGATCCCTATACAGCACTTCAAATTCTGACACGTTTCGTGTCACTTCAATCGAAAAACTGTCACGACCATGCCGGTACAAGTTTCACCATTTTGTTGTCCGAACGTGGTGCTAATACAGCGCGTAGAAAAATATTTTGTGTGGTAACGCACAAGATTTATTTATTATTGTTTGGAGCGACGCGACGCGACGGTGCAGTAAATGAAGAACGCGCGATGATTATTGGCGTTCCTCCGTTTCCCGAAGCCGTACCCGGCAAATCTTCTCTTGTCTAGAGTTGAAAAGTTATGCGATACTTCGCGGGCTTCATGTTCCACGTACCGAACAAGTAAGACGAGACAATAACGCTTCCAGGTTTTGCTCACGCGACGTCGTCGAGAGGACGCGTGAACTTTTCCACTTCGAGCACGAGACCGCTACGTTGCATTCCGAATACCTTTTTCTTTGGCTTTACACGCCGTCTCTCTGCACCCTTCAATATCAAAATAGTTTCCCTATTTCGCTCGGGTACCACGAAAACAACTATTCTTCGCTTAACTCTGACACGGTTCTGCTCCCAAAATCTACGTTTATGCGATTCCCCAGGAGCAGAATACGTTCTTCGAAAGGAGGGCATTGGGTGATAAGAGGAAATGCAACTATTTTTCAACCCTGGTTCGTGCTCCAACAATTTACGTTCACGCGATTCCTTAGGAATAGAATATGCTCTTCGAAAATACGTGAAATTTGCTGATACAATACGAGAAAGAGAAATTTTAAATCAAGAAAGCAACGTCAGTATCTTGGAGAAAATCCAATTTTTTAAAATGGTTACAATGATATAATGATAGAATAAATTGTAAATTTATTATTTTAAAATAATAGAATAATTGGTTACTTTCAGACATTAATTAAAAATGATTTTCTTCCTACGCTTAAATTATTTCACTTTAAAATAATAGTCGGAATAATTGATACGAGAAATTGAAACTGTAAATCAAGAAGGCAACGTCTGTTAATCGAAAAAAAGTCCAAGGGGCGTAAACGACTTCAATTTTCCAAATGACCACGGGCAGAATATTGTAAAATTTATTTATACAAATTATCGGAGAACGATAATTTAGTTATCTTTTTTTAAATTTTGTGAGATACTGTACAATCGACCAAGTATAATGAGCACCACTTACGGTCGAGTAAGTGGAACAGGAGCGTTTATGGTCAGACAAGTGGAAGCGGATTAACCCGACTTAATAATCCGTAATAGCCTATTTGACCTCTGTGTCCTTTCATTAACGCAAACAATTTTTATTTTACACATAGATCTGCAGTCTAATTATCGACCTTCACAGTTACAGTTCAGCGATAGAATAAATTGAAATGTTAGCGGCTTCTTGACGTACACGTCGGAAACAATGATCTATCAATCGGATCCCAAACTCTGAAAGGTTTAAACACTATCTAGTCTGAGCGGAGCGCGGGCAAAAAGCTTCACAGAGCGCAATCGATTTCCAATTAAGCTTTTTTCGAGTGCTTTTTACCGAGCCGCTTCGAATCCATTTTTCGAGAGTGTAATGATTAATCGGGCATCGTTTGCCTAGTTCAATCAACATCGCCGGCCCGGGGCCGCAGAAAAACGACGTTTTGTATGCGCTCGCATGGGAAAATCCGCTTGGAAATCGAAGATCGCCAAAGCGAAGTCGAAATCTGAAGACGCTTCCGCATTTATGTATTTGAAAATCTGTAATCTATGGTTTTGTAAAATTTCACAGAAGTTCAACGATCCGATAAAAATGATTTTCTTGTTACGATTACAAGTTTTCACTCTAAAATAATATTCAGAATTAACACAATTTCGTGGTTCCGAGACGTTTTCATTGTTACAGCGGAGCGCGGGACACTACCGGGCAATTTGCGTGTCGCTCCCGGCGCGGCAGCGCTTCCGAAACGAAATCGAACGTAATTACTCCTCCACACTGGTTTCTACCTTTGAATCTTCTTTCTCCGGGCGAGCATCCTCTCGGAGCGGATCTGGTCGGACGTTTTTTAACGGAGCAGCACGGAAAATTGGAGCCCTATGAATGAAACGGCGACCGTATCCATTCATCCCCAGAATCCGGAGCTAATTTCGTTGAGCTTTTGTGCCCGCTGGAAGTTTCCTCCGAGGCGTCTTTGCGTTCCGTTTCTCGCGCCTCTCTTGATCTCTTTTTCCTTTCTCTCTCTATCTCTATCTTTGTTCGTTTCCACGTTCGAGCCGCGCGTGATAACGCGGGATTCGTTAATACGGACTTGACCGAGTTTTTAATTGAATGACCGCAGAATAGCGTGAAAACCAATCGATACGTAGCCTCGTGGATATAAAATATTCAGAGGCGCTTCCATCCTGGTAACAGGGGCACAATTTATAATCCCATTCTATCCGCTCCTCTCTCATTTTCGCTCGTCATCATCGCCGTGATCGATCAACCCCGGTCAAAGAAACACGCGCTGCTCCGTTCCTCGGCAGACTAACGACGACTAAATACGTCACGGCCCTTTGGACGCCAGCCCAGCCCGGCCCGACCGCCTCGAGCTGTTTCAAACGAGGCTCGGAAGTGTAAAAAGAATTTTAAAAATGATGATTTCACGGGCAATTACCCCGGACAGCCCGGGAAAAGGGCACGCCCGGCTATAACATGACAGGGCTCTCGTTAAACCTCCCTGCGGTTTATTAAGTTTTTTCCTCGGAAGAGCAGACTCTGTGTACAGTACGCCGTGATATCGTATGCGATACCTCATTAATCTCCGGGATGGTACGGGCGGACTGATGCCGCGCTGATACGACACGTATCCTTGATATGCCAGGAATTTGCCGGCGGAGCTCCTGATTAGCTGGATCAAAGACCACCGAAACCACTTTATTGAAATTCGACTACGAGAATTGAAAATTGCAGAAACATCCGCAGTCCATCGATGTGTCAGCAGCTTGATGGTGGCGCGCCTAATTATTGCAATTTATTTTCAAGTCGGGCACGAACTTATGCAATCACCTAATATTTCAATCGAAATTTGATTCTACTCGACGACAGTGTCGGGTAATCGAGGAAATTTTGTCGCTCCTCGTGGCGTAAGTACAAGTGTTTGATGTATCAGCAGGTTATCGGTGGCTTGCCTAATTAGCCGAATCAAAAGCCGCCGAAACCTTCGGAATTTTGTGCAAAGTGCTTCTATCGGTCGTTCGAAATTGGATCCTACTTGACGACGGTGTCAAGTAATCAAGAAAGTTTTGTCCCTCTTCGAGGTACAAACAAGAGTGTTTGATGCGTCAACAGTTTGATGGTGGTGGGCCTAATTAGCTGGATCGAAAACCACCGAAAGCTTCGGGATTTTGTATCAAGTGCTTCTATCGGTCGATCGAAATTCGATCCTGCTTGATCAGCAGTTTCAGGTAATTAAAGAAAGTCTTTGATATGTTTGTGGATATTCGTCGATATTACGAGTACGAAAAATTATATTTTATCCGACGTTCGCAATAACTACGATGTAACTACGAGATTGCATAAATATTTGCAGACACGCAATTATGTTTGCAACGGAAACAATTTTCTTGGAACTGAAAAGCGTAGCTCTATTTCTCGAAACGCCGAACAAACGTTCTCTTTGATAACCATGTTAACAAAGGGAACATATTCTGTAACGAGAAAAACTAATTGCATTGGCATTGAAAATTTCCACGGTAAAACGTTAATTAAATGGCACACGTTGAATCATATATACGATACAAGAGGTACAAAGGTTTTCGAGCGAGACAAGCGAGATTTATGTTCATTCACTTCCGGTTAAGTATCGTGTTATTCTCGCATCGCGTGATGTACTATTTTCTTATTAGTTTTGTTTGCCTGGATATATTCGCTAGACTATTAATTACCAGCTTGAGCATTCCGAGGTTCAACGACCTAACAAAAATTATTTTCTTTTCACGATTAAAATTCTTCACGTTAAAATGATATCTGGAATAAATCGTTTAACCCAATTTCTAAAATATATGTTACTTCTGACATGAAATCCTCGTGATCTGTATTCATACATCGTTTTACGATATTCAAAGCTTATAGGAGGAATGGAAGTGAAAGATTTCCATTGAAAGATCTATCCAACATTACTCTCTCGTCACATACGTGTAAAAGAACGTCGAAGGAAGACGGGAGAATAGATTTTCTCTCAAGAACGATTTATTTCTATTTCAACATAAATTCAGTCGTCACATTACTTCGCTTCTTTAATATCGATTTAATGAAACTAGGAACAGAGAAATTATTGGGTACTATTCTCGGAAGCTCTATGGTACGTCTTCGCGCGCTCTGCGACTGCTATATATTTCCACCGTTACCCACCGCATTCATTCCTTTTATTCGCGTTCGTTCTTCCTTCTCACATTACATTCATACCTTGACGTATTTCACACCTCCGCACATTTCTACTCCCACATACTTTCGCGTCAGGATATTTCCGAAATCGTCGGACCGGGAAGACAGAAGTTTTGTTTGAAAAAGGAAATATATGAAACTAAAAATCATCGGTTGTCACTAATTTATTTTTAGCTTTTTAGTTTTTTATAAAAACATATTTGTGCACCCCTACGCATGATCCTACGCATATTTAAAACAGTATATTGTTTGAGAAACTTAAATAATACTAATTTAATTTTAGCACAAAGATTTTTTATGGTAGACGTATTCATAAGAACTAGGCAACTAGATTGGATAGAATTCACCCCTAAGTCCTCCTAAAAGGACTGATGATCCGTGTGCAACCGAGTCAAGTAGTCATTCGGAGCATCATCGGCAATCAACAGCGTACACCTCAATCGTAGCAGATGCAATCGGCTCGAAATAACACCGCACCCTATCGTCATCGATTGCTAGCGACTGAATTTCCGTAAATCGCGTGTTAGCAGGAAGTGGATTGGGCTGAACGGCTAGAGGTGACCTGCAGGATCTACGGTAACAAGGATCGATCCGGTAGCCGAGTAGGATTCGATGTAATCGGAATCGGTTGTGGGTTCGCGGCAGCGCCACCTGGGACGGAGCAACGTAGATTACGCGAGTTCCAAGCCCGAGCGAAGTTGAAACGCGGTCGAATTAATTTGTTATTCCCCCGATGGCAAAGTCGCAAAGTAGACGTCGTAACGTCGAACGAGCTGTGCAACCCCGTGGTCGATTTTCATGCCGCGATATTCGAAACCTCGCGTTAGTGTGCACCTGCCGACGAGCACACCAGGGATATTCCGTAATTACATGGACAGAATGCAAATTCGCGATAACACGAAAATACGCGGCGGCAACTATGCCAGCCACGCGCGACCTAATCTCGATGATGCAGCCCCTAACGAGATCGGCGCAACAAACGATCTCCTAAGAAAGTTTCCGCGACGTAATCCCAGCCGTTCAACATTAATGAACGACCGGCCGAGCAAGTGGTCGGAGAAAATTACGCTCGCGTCACTGATCCGTCGGCTAACGTACAACGCACCGTGCCGGTCATAATTCCGAAAGATGGAGCCTCGAAGCCTTATTTCTTCACTGCTATTTAAGGATTAAGAGCGAGAGCACGTACTCGAAACGCTGCCTCTCCAAACCACGCCTACGAAGCATTCAAAGCTTCGTTTAATTGTTTTCTACCAGTCGCTTCGAAACCTGCTAAATGCACAATGCAAATGCTAAATGTTTTGGTCTGGCACAGATCGTGCAAAACTGGGTTTTGCATGGTTCATTCGTTGTGCCACATTTCGTGGTCTCTTTGCTGTACTATTTTTCGGCAAATGGTGTTTATTACATGTAGAAGTTGTTTATTAGTCAGCGATATCTTGGCAACAGCCACAGATTATAAACTATTACTGTTCTGTCAGTCTGTAAAATAGAAATTGATTTCATCCCTTAATGACTTTGTTATATTAAAAACAACGATACAATATTAAACTGTAGAACACGTATTAAATTCTACAAGATCGCCGCAAGTTAACGGCCAGGTTGAACGAATAAATTTAGTAGTAGCTGCAATGTTAGGTAATTCCTTGGTGAACCGGGATTGGGTTAGGCGGCGGGTTAGAATCCCTGGCGGTGGGTAATATGGCGTGCGGTATGATCTCGAAGATGAACGGACTCGCTGGTCTATGGTCTATTCTCTCCAATTTTGATCCAACAACGTTAGAGGAGCGAATTCCGATGCGATACTTATGCGGCGAGTATCAAAGCAACAGGGGTCTAGCGCATGGTAATGAAAGGTCGTCGATATCTGATCCGTACCAGCGGGAATATCCCCTTAAGACCTGGCTATCGATTCTTGTTTAAAGTAAACCGCGTCAAAGTGCTCCCCTTTTTAATATTTTCCCTTGTCGTTCCCGAAGCGACGCGACGGTCCCGGGCATTTCACGGGGTTGTTCGGCTGGCTGACACGTTTCGCTATTTCCCAGCCTTTCCCTACAGCTGTCGTTCCTCCTCTCGACGAGCAAGCGAACCGCGAGAGGACGAATTCGGTGCTGAGAGAGGAAAAGAAAGACAGTAGTCTCTCACTCTCCGTTTCCTCGCGAGAACTAGAACGCTCGTCCGACAGGCCTGAATATTTCATCGACGATACATCGGAAGACAGTGCGCGGATAAGACCGGGGAACTAAATCAAATTCTTTTCGCGTTTTCCTCTCTCCCTTTTGAAATTCCACGGACTATGTGAAAATGGCAAGAACGATCGCCCATGATATAAATGCTTCAGCAGCAGAAAATTGCGAGAAAACTGACGCGTATCCATGAAACCTCTATCCGCCTCCGACAACCCCGGACCTAATTTCTATGAACGGCGCGCTGTTTTCGAAAATTGGCCAATCTCCAATGTAAAACAATCTAAATGTAAAACAAATGTTGCAGAAGGTAGAACATGTTAAAGTCCACATGGTATGACGAGTTGATAATGACAGAACGTAGTGACGTGAAATTGTGTCCTCGAACTTTTAGATTTTACCTCAGCGTTCGTGAATTCTAAGAATAATTCAAGGAAACTTGCAATTTCGGAACACCTGGCGCGTAGGGAAATGAAAAATGGAAGCAATCCTGGCACTAAGAAAAATCGCCGGAATCACCGAAATTTATGTACGAAGCGCTTCAGAAATCTTTGAACCAATTTTCTACAAACTGTGCGTTACAGCAGAGACAGCGACGATCAAATGCCAGCAGAAGTTGTAGGTGGAAAGTATGATATTTCACGCACCAACGGAACAACTTTAACAATCGCAAGGCACGTCTCTGATACAATGTAGCGACACGTAAGTACGGGTTTTACGTCAAAGAGTTTCTCGAATTCTCAGACAGGATTAACAGGACTTCGAGGAACTAAAGACTGGTAGGACACATGGAACGGCGCGAGTCTATAGCGACCGACTGTGATCCGCGGTTTCTTTGACGAGGTGGGAGTTAAACAGTGATTTTCATAAAGCTCGCGCATCCTCCCGGAAAGTACATATTTCCATTCCGACTCAACAGCTTTCTCCTCCTCGCCGACTGAACTCGAGTCGCGCGTCAACTTGGTGTTAGCTTTGCGAACGTAATCTGTTAAATCTTACCCGGCCTTGTCGCCTGCGCTGCGAAAGCTCCTTAAAGCGCGGCAACTCGCGCGAGAATGGATTATTCGATTCTTGACAGCGTTGTCTATCGAGCAACAATTTTATCTTGGAAAATCCTATTTTCTATACTCTGATAATACGCTGTATTTTGTATAATAAATTAATCGGTTCGTACACGCGACATTCTACTGTGTTTTATCGAAACACCGTGGAAGATAGGAAGGCGCGGCGGCTACAATCTAAAGGTGCATCGGAAGATTTGTGTCCCTGTGGACAGGGACATTTTACTTCGATAAATTTCCTCGGCTCGCACGCTGTATTGAATGTGTCGGGATTGTGTGCGGCGTTTCCGCGAGTCAATAGCAGGAGAGGTCTAATACGGGCGCGCCTTTTCGAAGCGAACTAACTCGAGGCACTCTCCGAGGCTCCATCACGATTGCACGAGAAATCCTTTTTGCGCTCCGCCGACTCCGAAGAACGATCTCGTGCTATTCCCGTGCAACCGTTCTCCTTCTTCCTTTCATTTTTTCTTCTCTCTCTCCCTCTTTCTTTACCTTCTTGCCCGTTATCTGTAATGTTAGATGATCACGCCACGTAGGACAAGGTGCACCATCCCTTCTTTCATTTCCTGTGCAGCGAAAATTTTTATCGAGCCACCGCTGGAATTCCGATGCATTCTCCCCGGTTAATCGCGCTTTTACTTTATCTTCGGTATCTCCGCACTTTAGCCCGCGCTCTCACCGCTACGAAGCGAGCTTTTTCTAATATTAGGTTGGAGCGAAAGTTCTGTTGTATTTTAAACCCTTTGCACTCGGAGCCATTTGAACTCGAAAATTAAACGTTCCTGCCGACCTAGAAATTGATAGAACACAAATTATTGATAAAACACAATATTATTATTTTTAGTTATAAAATGTACACACAGCCTAAATGGATTGTTAAACTTGTACCATCGGTGGTACACGTGGCACGGGACGTGTTAATATTGTTTAATGATATCATTTCCATTGTTTGTAACAATTTGTTGCCATTTTTCAGATAACCTGGCAATTTCTGTTTCCCAATCACTCGCTAGCAACATGTTTTTGCATTTGCAAGCAAAATTACCTGCTTGTTCCAAGTACAACATGCGATACGGCGGATCACGCACACCACCATACGTCCCATTATACTCTTTTTACCTTCCCTTATCTTCTGCACTACCCTCAGCCATTTCGTTACTTTTTCTCTCTTCCAGCCGCCAACTATGCTCTCCACTATTACGTGCACTCTCCCTCCAACTCTTTACACTCTGCCATAACGTATGCTCCAACGTCTTCTATCCATCTTCACAGAATTCGCAGCTTCCTCCAACCCCCTTCGTTCAATGCTTGCTCCACTTTTCCGTATTTTCGCGGCTTGCCACCATACTCTGTTTTCTCAATTTTCGCTTGTTTTCTGCCTGTCTTTCACCAATTTTCGACCTCTTTTTCTGCCTTCGCTGTTTCCCTGCCAGAACATCTGCCGTTGTACAAGATTAGCTCTCCAAATTCACCCGTTTGCAAATCGATTTAAGCCTTTTACAGATACAATATTTTTAAGTAGGTTTTTGTAAAAAAAATCAGATGTACATCAAATACATGGAAAAACTAATGGAAGTTCTTTACCCCAACGAATACTTTCCACGCAAAGTATAATAGCCACGCTTTTTCATAATTGACTTATCGCCGAACACAATTCAATGGAACCGTAGGCAAACGCATGAAACTCAGATTTATAACAGATTTCCATTAAACACCTCGGGCTATGAACGTGGAAAAACAACGCGAGTACTGTCCTGGGAGATTCAGTTTCATGAAGGCATCCTGTTTGCAGCGGAAAGGTTAAACAAAGAGAGTATCCGAGCAATAATTAAATACTATTAGAGTCCCCGCGGGAATGAACTTACGCGGCTGCACCTCGCCTAACTTTTTCATTTAGTTAAAAAACAGTTTCGCCGGCCTTAAAGTTTACATGACAGCAACGTATTCAAAGCTGGGAACTTCATTAGCAAGCTAAGTGAATCTTTTACGGCGTTTGCGTTTAATTGCTGGTACGCCAACGTTGCTCGACGGTTACAAAGGGATCTGTTCGCTTCTATTGCATTATCGTGGGATCCGTCGCGTTCGGGAGAAACAAATTCTTATCGCGGGAAACTCGTTTCTGCGGAAGAAACGTGTCCGCGAGGGAACATGATAACACGAATTTCCTATCTCTCTCTCTCTCCCTCTCTCTCGCTCACTCTCTCTCCATGCTCTCCTGTCTGTTTGGACCGTCGAGACCCTATTGGACGATCCTGACGGAAATCGTTGATAAGTTCCGACAGGGAAGTTCAATCTGAATACGTTAGCGTGCATATTGATTGTCCATGATGATTAATGGGACGTTCGCGAAGCATGCTCCACTGTAACTACAGTACTTGACAGCCGAATGCAAATTAGGTTAACATGCCCTCGAAGATGAAGGATCGTCACAGAACCACCTGACAACGTATATTGGCTGCCGTCGAACATGCTAGCCGGGAATTCTCGCTGGATCATTAAGGTCCAACGATCGACGACGACGTCAGGACGTATTATTACACGGTCGCCCGGGTTTTTGATCGTCGTCGACGACGCGATTCTTTCTCCTAGAAAATGATCCCGTCACCGCGGCCAGAAGAAGCGCCGATTAAAATCACCCGTTTAGTCGAGAGATCGTTAACGAACCTTCAGTCGACAAACGAGACATTCTGGCGACGAACCGCCCTCGCCACTTACAATTAGTTCGGGCATCCTCGATGCTGCAGAATTTAATAAAATATTCATGTATTTTTCTCAAACGTGAAAAAAGTGAGAATTGGAAAGAAAGAAAGAAAAGTGAAACTTTTAGGAGCAATAAGTACAGAAAAATCGACGGTCTATTGATATTTGGTCAGTGATAGAAAATATTGACATATGTATCTCGGGTTGCCTCTTTCGAAAAACAGTGGTTACGGCAAACAAAGGAAGCGGGACGCGTGCTATGTATGTCTGACAACAGCATGCAAAAATTGAGAGAGAAAAAGATATTGGATTCTTTCATTGCAATAAGTTTTACGACAACATGACTGAAGTACAGTGACTTCCATTAATATTCGGATGCTATTAAAGAGACGATAACTTTTTCGATATTGACTAATTGGAATTATTGTAAAAATTTCTTTTCACATCGTGTAGTAAACCAATTAATCTAACTTTTAAAAAATGTCCAATATTAAGAAGTTATCGGTTTTTCGAGAGCGTCCGAATATTAATGGGAGTCGCTGCAGGTCGGACAAATACCAGCGACAGTTGTATATTCTTCCCCGAACACCTGTTCAATCTGCGGGATTGAAATCGCGTTGATCATAGTCCGACGGTTCATTAAAAAAGAAATGCTTGCTCGTCGGGGAGGGCAAACGGGGCAAGAATTAGGGCGCTTCATTAAACTGTTGAATTCCATCAGAACTCGGGCCCTTGTAACGATTTCATGTATGAACAGTAAATTGGATCGTAGTGGCTCGGTAAACGTTCCACCGCTCGTCGGGAGAGTGATATTTTTTAAAGTTCTGCCAAACGAACTTACGCTCGCCTTCGAAAGCGATAAATGACTATCACGACAAACCGTGGTAGATAATTGCAGCAACTACATACTTCGAAAGTGGTCTGGAACAACACCGGCTTATTTTACAACGGGTCGTTCAAGCGTTTTAATTAATGTTCCCATAGATCACCGAGCGAACGCGTTACGGCCATTCGATGTTTACAGGAACGTAAACCCGGGCTACGCCTGGAAGATGCTTAAGCGAGTTTTAAATTATGCGATTGCCGCGGATCGTTTACACAAAATTGCGCAATTACCGTCGCGATTGCGCAACCGTATTACCCGGGTCGCGATAATCAAATTAATTCGCTGCACAACAATCTCCGGCGCAACTTTATCGTCCAGGAATATATCAACTTTATTCGCGCTCAACCTCGTTCGAAAATATCATCGCAAATGTTCCAGTAACCGACGAATTAACGTTTCGGACATTTGATGGACGTGATTGCGTTTATCAGTTCAATGGACAAATGATCCCGAACGAAAAATTATATAAAACAAAATGTTGAAATGTTTCGCGAATATTTAAATGCGATTTTAATGAATGCGGATTTTTATGCAATTAGGAATTTCTTTCTCGAATAATTGTCAAAAATTAGACATTGCGTATCGATGTTTTCTAATTCCATTAATTTCACTAACGTTTGAAATTTTTATCCATTCCTCAAAATTTAATTGCAAGTTGGACACTAAGCCATATTGTAACATAATCATATATTGCATAATTAAATAATAAAAATTAAAGCAATAATTAAATGACAATGATACCACTTGAAATTTCTTCTATTCATTTTTCTTGCGAATGCATTAAATCCGCATCTTCCCAGGTAATTCTGTACGCGCGAGGTAATAACATTTGAAAGAGTAACTAAAATCGATAGTTTAGCATCCGGATAAAAGAATTAAGTGGGAGGCTGCTGCAAAATTCTATTCAACCACGGCGTCGCGAATACTTGTATGTACCCCGCGCTGGTTTTCAACGAACGACAGGAGGCAGCTCCTCCTTTTATTTTCTGTATTCGAAGCATTTCGAGCACCTTCTTGCAACTCTGCGAACGTCAAAACGTTCGCGGCACGTACCTCTCGCAACTTGTTGCGATCTCTTCTGCCGGTGCTCCGAGGAAATCTTTTCAGTTTTCTAAAGGCGCACGCGCAAGGAAGCTGCGACACATTTTCCTTAAAAATTTAGCCGGATTTTCCAGCGCCCCGAGCTGCGACTCTAGAAATTTTTCTTTCAACTGGAGTTGCTTTCGTTCTCCGTATTAGGGTTATTCTGATTTAAAGTGTGCGTGATCAGTTATGCTCCTGACAGCCCCAATTGTTTAAATTTTCCAACAATTTTGAATTTTCTCTATTCAATTTTGCTATAAATGCATAAAGATTCGCAGTCTAGTTATTCGCGAAATTAAAGATAGCACGCGTGTGTTATCACTTTGTCCAGGAGTGTAGGTGCGCGACGGGCCGCATCGATTCCCAAAGTGTTCCTCCTCGACGTATTGTCCCAATTCAGTCATGCTTGCAGATCAATGTTCGCCCGTTAAAGCGGGATATGTACGGAACTGCATCGGAGTCGTCACGCGAATAATCGCCGGATAAAATCGCGAGCGCGCCTGTCCTCTCTTTTCCTCGATAACTGGCCAGAAGACAAGTGTATTTCTCTACGTACACAGAGAGAACAGCCTCCGCCCCTGCTTTATCGAGTCGTGTAGCGTTCCGTGAACATTTTCACCGACGCGCGACGGCACCGATCATCCGCATTTCCGATTTCCACTGCACTCTTTGTTTCTGTTCCGTAAATGTTGATGGCTGCAACCTGACAGCCATCCGCGACGCATCACTCCGTCGAGCACCTCTTCAAAACGCGAAGAACGCTCTCGAATTCTCTCGCGCGCGTGTGTGTGTGTGTGTGTTTTTTTTTGTCCCTGCGAAATATAGCTCCCGCCGAGCCGTGTGCCTTTTTCCGCGCAACCCGTATTCGCCTTTTTCTTCATTTTCTAACCCATTCGCGTCGTAAGGAAGAATTAAGATATTTTATAAACTTATTGATTTAAATCGTCAAACAGCAATGGATATAATATTGTACGCTGCATAGATCAAAGATTAATAATCATAAAGAATCATCGAATGATTCTTTAAAGGATCGACCAGAGTTTACGCGTTCGCGTTAATCAACAGAATTGATCGTCTCTGCCAATCTTGCGACTGGTCGAACGTAATCACCGACATATTCGCAGTCGACAGACCTGGAAGTAAGTAGATAACTGTAGTCTGTTGCCGGGTCTCCTATCTCCCATGATAATTGTCATTGTGTATGAAGGCAACACGCAATGACATGGCACTGTCTTCCCTCTGCGCTCGATTAATATCGCAGAGGCGCATCAGATTGCATCCTCGAGGAATAAATGTTCAGGACGAACCGATTTCTATGCACGGTTCATTCGCAGTACCGTCGGTTATTATGTTCGCATTAGCTTAGTGTTCTTCGTAATTCTTCTTCTTGCTCTCGTTGTTCTTGATCATCTTTCCCCCCGGTTCGTGTTCTTCTTCTTATTCTCGTTCTTCATGATCATCGTTTTCCCCAGTTCGTGTTTTTCATGATTCTACTTCTTGTTCTCGTTATTCGCAATCATCGTTTCCCGCAGTTCGTGTTACTTGTGTTTTAGCAGTCTACGTTCTTCGTGCTGTTCGCGATCTCGAGATTTGCGTCTCGCAGAATTCCGTCTAGTTCATTCCTCTGTTCACCAAATTAGATTTCTAGAGATAGGAAATAGATTCGGTGATTGGTCTACTACTATACCTCGTCTGTATAGTAATCGACTACACATCGTCTATCGTTGCTGAACCGGTCACAGTTGGAGACTCGACGATCGGCGACGAGCGAGAAACTCGATGGCGACGGGCCATCGATTTGTCAAGGTTTACCGGATGATTTGGCAGGCCGTCACAGAAACATCGGACGATGTTCCAGGCGATTGGCTGGTCGTATTATATAGCTTGTACAGCAGCCGCTATTGATTATCGCGTCCTGATAGTGACATTCGGTGGGAAATAATGCGCGCGGGCATTAGAACAACCTGGCGCTGGCCGCGTCGATTTCCGGATTTGCAAGGGAGTCTAACCTCCGATGCGTCGCGATGCAATGCGATTCGAATCTATCGGTCGTTTATCGACCACAGTCCAGGTCGCCTTCGGGAAAACTTTCGCCGGTCGGCGAAACATGTGCTAAACTAGATTTCCCGTCTATCTAGCTCCTTTAGTTATTTGATAAATTGTGGCGGACCTCGTAGACCGCTTCTTGGGAGCTTGAGATACAGACGTTGCAACCCGTCGACTTTTAGTTCAGCGAAAGTTCCCGACGTTAATTAAATTTCATCAGCAATCGAGACACCGTAACACTCGCAGCCACCCATTCAACTTCTCTGAACTTTGACAGCGCGTATCTGCGCACAGAAAGCCGCAGGAGACTGCCCTCTCAGTCTCGGCGCTGTTAACCGAACTCTGATTAATTAATACAATTTCTTTTTATTCGTTAATCTCCAGCGAACCCGCCTCTATTACCAGGCTTCTCACACTTCATAGGACCTAACGAAAGTTTAGCAAAATAATCTCTTCCTTGAAATTCAAATTACACGAATAAAATAAAGGTATAAATCTTACGAATTCTAATAAATTGTATATTGTAGCATTTCCTGAAAACTTTCAAAAGTCGTAATTGCATAAAGATCTGCTGTCTACAATTAATGCGTTAATCGTGAAATCAGTTTTTCAAGAGTCTTTCACCATGATCACCATGTCATATAGTTATGGTTGATTTAACTGGAACGTGCCCACACGTATGAAGCTAGACAACGTTGAAATTGCAACGAGGTGACCGCGTTGGGTTCGAAACGAGGACCAGAGCACACACAGCTCAACTTTTCGAAACCCGCGGGAACGGAACACGCTCGGAGATTAGTAACTCTCCGGTAACGATTGGAATTTGCATCCGACTACGTTTTTCTGCCAATTCACAGGGCCCGGAGAGAGAGAATCGTCGCTGACTCCCTCGTCAGCAAAATTACGGTTCCATTCAGCGCAGCCAGCCAACGACTTGGTCGAACGAGAGACCGAAACGTATTACAGCACCGGTTCCAAGCGATATTAAATCCTCGTAAGATAATGTTCGAAAAGAAATCGCCAAGATGCATCGTTCGAGCGTTTTTCTGTAATCCTGACGAATTTTCTAGCCTGCGAGTGCAGTTGCGAACCTTGGACTCGATCAATCAAGCTGTTAGTGGAAAATCCTCGGGTTACCGGTGTCAAGGAAAACGCCTCGACACCTAAGTCGTATTGGATCTGATTGCCCGTGGAATAATTTCGCACGGGGAACAATAGTCATGTTAGGAATACCGATAGTTCAGAAATTGCTTCTTACACTCGCGAAATTGTTACGGCTAAAGAATAATTTTCCACAGTTGTCTCCCGACGTTTTATAAGCTGGTGCATATTTTTTAATAGAAATTATGCGATTTTTCTTTGAGAGAAGAGTTTGAACTCGGGAACATTCGCGATCGTGCAATAAATGCGAACGGCATAGGCCAAATGCTGCTCGCAAGCGTTCGATCTTTCAAACGATGCACTAACTTTCCAAACATCTCGACTGGCTTTATGATTACAGCCTTCTCGAGAGCCCTCAAAACTAACCGGAACACCTTAAATTATATTGCGAAAAGTTCTGAAATGGAGAAAAATATTAACACTAAACGCACTACCACCGGTAAAAATGACCGGTTCAATAATTTACAATTATTGTAATAATGAAAATGGTTTCGTAAGGAATCTTCGTATAAACAGCTTTAGTAAAGCATGTATTACAATAGGAGCCGCACAAAGTCTAAATAAAATGAATCTTGTAATATTCGTAAGGGAACACGTGTATTTAAATGTACGTGAAATACTCTGTGTCTCTAGGTTAATTCCGAGGTTCCTTTTAGCCGTGGGAACCCGTTTAATTCGTTTGAGTGCGTGAAGATGCAATCCGCTAGAAGCCTAGCCGCTGAGAGAGTTAATTCAACGAAACGATTTCAGAGATCGACAAGTTAAGGTTTTTCGATGAGCTGGGCCAAGAGCTGATCTATACTGGCTGTGTGGGTCTGATTGAGCGGGCATTCCGTTGCCTCGGGGACGATCTGACAGCCTTCCTGACCACTCTCGACGGTGTGAACGACGTTGTACAACACCAGTCTGGATCAGAAGCGGAGGCAGAGTTCGTATGCATCGCCACCCCGGAAGCGGTAGAACTGCATTTTACAACGCAACACCGGGCCCGCGCCTATTTGCTTGTTGGCAGCTTGAAGGCCATCGCCAGGAAGTTTTATAACGACAACGCAACCGTAGAGATCGTCAACTACAATGATCTCCACAATACTTTTAGGTAAGGCCGATCCATTTCCTAAAATACATCTCTGTCTCTCGGATTACGAATTGGAAAGTCGTGTGTCCGAATCAACCGCAGTCAGTTGATTTACGAATGTAATTTCAGAGGAGGGAAACACTCTTACTCGGTTTCTTTTTATTATTGCCCGTTAGTTCTCGTAACGCAAAATTTTTATATTCCCGGCTAAGGGGTAGACTCGTTTCCAGGATTGCGAAGGTTTCCAGTACTCAAAACCGCTAGATAAAAGATTAATCTAGGCCGCAGTCGACATCGAAAGTCCTATTTTTACGTTTACGAGGCGCAGTTTGCATTATTCAGCAGCGTAATTTGCATTATTCGGAAGCATAAAGCTGCGCATGTAGCTATTGGGTTGGCAAGAAAGTCATTTCGGTATTTTAAGGTGACATAAAAAACCCAATTTTTGTATTGAACCAATGAACTTTATTCAGTAAAATATTTTTAATTATTGGAGCTTGGTTGGAAGTTTACAAAACTCTTGATTGGTAAGCTTTGTGCCTATAAGGACCAGTTTTATGATCGCGGAAATTATGAAGCTACCAGAAAGATGGCAAAAGATCATCGAACAAAATGGAAAATATTTTATTGGTTAAAGTTCAATATTTTCAATATTTTCATACAGCTGCGACAGAGCTACATGTTGCCGAATAATGCAAATTACAGCTCGTAAACGTAATAAAAATAGGAAATTTGAGGGCGACTGCGGCCTAGATTGTTCTTTTATCCAGCGCTGTCGACCACAGAAAAAGCCCATCTTCGCATTATCGAGAAACAGGAAGGCGCACCCCGCACCCTTGCAATCTTGGAAACGAGACTGCCTCCTTAATAATGCTCGTTAACCATTCGACCGTAATACCGGCAAAGCGGATGCGCGGGTAAGAAGAACAAAGACATTCGATCCGCTTTAATGACGCTTTACAGAGCGAACGTTTAAAATAAATGTACTGCGCGCAAACAGTCCATTAGTTCATACGCGATTCGAACCGATTACATAAAAACCTGTTTCACGATGGACAAAAAAAGAAAAGGAACAATGTTTAGTATTTGCACGCGGAATCGATACGTAGCTGTCGACATTCTGTTGCAAGAGTGGAATTCAATTTACACGGAAAAAGTAGCGAGGGCCATGAGACTACGGCCTGAACAAATATTGATTGGCCATGTTCGCAGGCATTTGCATCGAACACGGTGCACGCTGATTCGCAGGCGCCCCATTACACATTAGCGTCGTAAAGGAATCCCTCGATGACTCTCCTATTTGCATCCGCGAACTTCCGTAATTGGATCATTTTCATGAGTTCGGATCAATTAAAAGTTTCCCGAAAAAAAGAACGACCGGCCCGCTAATGGCCCGTGCATAATCCGATATACTATACTAAACAGCTTCGACGATGCTCTTCCCAACGGAACACACGCCTAACCGAATTGCTATATTAGTCGGAAATGCATGAAACTTTCAGTGAAACTATGAACATTGCGCTGACTGTAGACCTGGCTAGCCGAGGGTACCTAATTAACCAAGAGAGACTTTCCTTTCACACACACATACGGGATAAATTCTAAATATACCTAATTTAATACTCCCACCTTTTTAGAATTGTCGCTCTCACTACAGCGGCAGAGGGGACTATTCTTTTGCACGAGTACGCTTTTAAAAAGAAAGGAAAGGAAACTTAGATAAATTCTACAGGGTGTGGCCAGATAACATACTTGTACTGCTAGCAATGATAATTGATTTTCTCGATCGAATAACGTTCAACGAATCGTTTCGCAGGTACCGTATCATTCCAGAGGGCTATACCAAGAGCTCGACCGTCGATTCGGAGATCGACGACAATAACCTCGAGACAGGTGCGTCTACTTTCCGTCCACTCTCGACCACGGCCACGGACCTTCGTATGGGGGTCGCGAGTTTCTGCAAGGCGTTCCCATGGCACTTCGTCGTCGATCGACAATTGGAACTCGTACAGCTTGGGGTCGGGTTCATGAAGATTTTCGGACAGCACCTGAACCGATTGGGCCGAAATATATCGACATACTTCGCGTTCACAAGGCCGCGCGGAGTCAGTCTTACCTTTCACGAAATACTGAAACGTGCGAACACACCTTTTGTTCTCACCCTACAGAGACCGCACGGTCTTGATAAGTATCCCGCGGAGGTAAGAATCGATTGTGAGAATCAATAACTTCAATTTTTACATCTTACAATGATTTCAATGAAACTTTGTACATGTATATGTATATAACTTACTTGGATTTATAAAATACATGTCCGAAATTGTCATTGCAGGCACAGATAAAAAATTTAAATGTCCAATTATATTGAAAAAGTTATTCGTTTTTAGAAGGTGTACGAATACTCTTTGTACAATCACTGTGCATTAGATAAAAAAGTATTCATGGTTTAACGGGATCTCCTCTTACATGTACAATTTTCATATTGTATTTAATTATGTAAAACCAGATAGAACAGTAGCAAAATTTGTAAAGCAAGTAAAAAGAAGAAACTAGACTTTCCTCGGTCGAGTCGTCTGACACAATATATAATTGTTATTGTTCGACAGGATTTCTTGAATTTTTTTACTGATGGGATTTCAATGATTTCAGGGACTGGAAATGAAGGGTCAGATGGTCCATTGTCCCGAATCGGATTCCATCCTATTCGTGAGCTCGCCATTCTTGAACGGTCTGGAAGGGCTGACTGGTCGAGAACTTTTTATATCTGATATTCCATTATACGATGCTACGAGAGAGGTGATTTTGGTAGGAGAGCAAGCCAGAGCACAGGTACAACTGCATTTGCATCTGATTATAATATCGTTAAATTTATATCTGCAGAATTCATGGGCTCGTGCATTCGATCGATAGATTCGCGCTATAAATACCAGCGAAGCCGAAGAGATTTCATAATAACTGGTATTGTTTCGCGATCAAAATTTATTATAAATTATTGTCAATCATTTCCGAACGTAAAAAATTATTCATCGATATTTCGAGCTTGTACGGCGCTAACTTAAAGAGCTTTCCTACATTACCGAGCCAGTACCTTGATGTAGGTGTCGCCAGCGTGCAGAGAGGACAATCTAGATGGCGTCGGTGTATTGGCGGTCCAATTTCAAATTTTCAAAATAATCTTAAAGATTAGAGAAATAATCTAATCATCTTATAATATGTTTCATTAATACTCGTATATTATAGATTTTTCAAATCAAATTCAACCTTTTGCAACCTATCAATTTTATCTTGTAGTTAATAGTGTATTTACTGTTGCAGGACGGTCTGAGGAGGCGAATGGACAAATTGAAGAGCTTCATAGAAGAAGCAAGCCTGTTGGTCTCCGCTGAAAGAGAAAAGAACGTCAGCTTGCTCCATCTAATATTCCCTCCAGACATAGCGAAACGCTTATGGTTGGGTATGTCGAAACAACCAATATAAGAATCTGTCTCATCTTCATTGGAATATGTTCCGTAACCACAAATTTTCTTCAGGAGAAACCATAGAAGCGAAAACATACCCGGACGTGACGATGCTGTTCAGTGACATCGTCGGTTTCACAGAGATTTGTTCGACTGCGACGCCGATGAACGTCATCAACATGCTTCAAAATCTTTACGAGCAGTTCGACTCGTTTTGCGGCCAGCTCGACGTATATAAGGTGCGAGCTTTTTAAATGTAAATGCTTGTAAAGCAATCCCCGTTGCGAGTCGGGACCACGATGAACGAAAGATCGAGTGCAAATCTATGTTAATCAATGTACCCGTTACTCGATGTTTTATGGAGAAGTTAGCACAGCGAAAGAACTATTTAACGCGTAGAATTTACAATGAAATGTATGCTGCTTGCGAACTTTACATTCGATCATTACCATAGGTGGAGACGATCGGAGATGCTTATTGTGTTGCTTGCGGTCTTCATCGCGATACCTCCATACACGCGCAGCAAATTGCTTGGATGGCTCTGAAAATGATTCAAGCGTGTTCCCATCACATGACCCACGAGGGCAAACCAATAAGAGTAGGAATCTGTACATTCTATTTTTACTGCGTCTCAACCCCTTGCCCTATGATTTATTTTACGATTTCATTGATTCAAACCTTTTTTGTAATTCTTGATTTCCTAAAGAAGGAGACATTTTATATGTATGTGTGCATATGTGTTCTCCAATAGCCTTAATCCAATGAAAATATGAATAAAATGAAATATCAAAAGCATAAGTAAATAGAGCGTAAAACAGGCTTTAAAATAACATATAACTTATTAAAACAAAGGAAAAATTTTACAACCTAATATTTATTGAACTCTTCCGAATCTTCGTCAACAAAGTGACTCGATATTGTAAGGCAAGGGGACGTTTATGTACGTCAATTTGTACTAATTAAGTATACTATTGTCCTGTCAGATGCGCATCGGCATTCATACCGGAATGGTGTTAGCGGGGGTGGTCGGAAAGAAAATGCCCAGGTATTGTCTTTTCGGGCACAATGTCACCTTAGCGAATAAATTCGAATCCCTGAGCGAGCCACTTCGCATTCACGTTAGTCCAACGACTTACGAGTGAGTAATCGTTTTATCAAATCATTATCGCTACACTGCGAATCTTTATGCGGTCAGAACTCGGATAAAGCTCTCGAACGTTAATGAACTAGAAAGTTGAAAAATTCTTCACTCTTCGAAGCTGTTACAAAGAACTGAGAACTTTTCCGATCGACTGTGTATTCGATGTAGAAACGAATTCGTAACTTTCAGAATTATTCAATGTTAACTTTATCTTATTTTCGAGTCATTCACTCATTATATCGAAGGTGCGAAGGCCACGAATTAGTGTGTACATCCAATAACTTACAATCGAATTTTATTCGGTATTAATGATAACCTTTGTTTTCCGTCAGATCGTTGAGATACCCGTTGTCGGGATTCGAGTTGGAATCAAGGAGCAAAGAGTTCTTGCCGAAGGAGTTTCCGGCGAACATTGATGGGCCGTCTTACTTCCTGGACGATTACAAGCACAAGGACGTCGATGTAAATCTTCCTCTCGACGTTCACATTCAGAACGCGATCCGAGAACACGGTCTTCACACCAGCACGTAGATACTTCGACTAAACTATCTCGACTGTAACCGTGCATCATCGCCCGTGTGAATGTCGCTGTACCAATTGCTACTGTCCGTAAAAACTACAATAAATCCGGTTACAATCTGACGTCTATGAATTTACAAACTATCACCGAGTAACGACGCTAATTCTACCAGCCTAACGGCCACTCGACGGCCGACAATATTTATACGCAGAGGTTTAGAGATTACAATTATTATATACCTATGACCATATGAGTAAATAAATCTGCATGATACAGGACAACCGCTTCTTCGTTCATTTCTCGAGCCTCGCAATAAACAATTTGCGACCTTTGCCGTTGGTGTACGATAATATTCACTAAAACTTTTTGAAATAATCATATATATTAATTTACAAGATCTTTGTTAAAAAATCACGATCTCGTGAACCAGCATGAATAATAAATTTTGTTCTGAGAGAAGGTAAGATAATAATTCACGTTTATGATATATTTTGAAATTACAGATTGAGGTATCTCATATAAAATTTGAAGTAGGAATTGTTCATTTTCCTCTTGTCGGTGCTGACGGACTCTTTCAACTCTCCTTCGACGAGCGCTCTCTAGATGTCGTTACAGCCGCTCGAGAAGATTAATTAAACAAATCCGTAGCTTCCAAGAGTTTTACCATTCGGACGACTGCATTATCAAGCTAGCAGAACGAATGAAATGCGTTACAACCCCTGTTTGTCACAAGATAGGATACTATTTCTCTTTTCGTGTACTCTCGTGATTTTCCCAGTGGTGACGTAGTCTGAAAGCATCTTCATTGTTTCTCTGATCAATAATTTTCGGTATTGCGGTGCGATCCCTTGCTGTATAATATTGTGCACAAAATTGACCAAATATGTTCTAAATGTCATTATGTGGAAACGTTATTCCAATAAACTACACTTTATACCGTATATGTATATTGCGTTGGCAAGAAAGTAATTTCGTTATTTTAAGGTGAAATAAAACCCAATTTGCCATTTCTCTGGTAGCTTTATAATTCCGCCATCATCATTAGCGAATGTTTCACCATTCAAAGACTTTGTAAACTTCGAGATAAATGATAATCTAATCCAACCAAGTCCCAATAATTTTTCACGTGATCCACATGAAAACGCTAGACTACTTAGGCAAATTATTTTTGCGCAGAAAACGCGCGTTTTCAATCGGAATCTTATTTACATTAGCGTCTTCGTGTTCGTTCACACGTGTCCGCGCGGTGTAAACAATCGAAAACATAAATCTAAGACGCTATAGAATCGTTGAATTCCAACAAAATATAATGTGATTGGTACTATCGACGTGATAATGTGGATCGATCAGACGCGACAGTCATGGCCGATCTTCCTAACGCGTTTCGGGTCGCTCGATCGCGAAACCGGCGGTTTTCAAATTTTCCGCAAGGGTGCTCGCATTATTTCGGTCGCGCGCCACCGGAGTCATGAAAAAAGAAAGAGAGAGAAATAAAGAGGCAGCAGCCGCGCTGTAAAACTAAAAAGCCAACGAAAGAAATTACAAAAGACCAACACCGGGGGGGGGGGGAGCGTGCACGTGCACGAGGAATATTTGTGTCAGCGTTCGTGCTTTGCCGCGTGTTTGCCTGTGCAAACGTACCTTTACTATTTCTTATGCTGCCATTCATCGCGACGAGACCCGCGGCCGTGCAAAGAGAAAGAAAGAAATTAAACATTTGGCCTTCCGGCTACGGTCGCGTAATCAAACGCCGGTGAAACTAACGAAGCAACCGCGGGAAAAGAGACAGACACCGCTGATATCAAAATACAAGGAGCGAGCCGGAAAAAGAAAGAGAAATGGACAAATATAGAGAAAGAGAGAGACAGACAAAGCACCGAAGTAGGCATAGCGGAATAATAACTTAGATGACGTGCGACGAAAACTGCACCGCACCGCGGGTAGAAGGAAAAGGGAATTCTTTGATGTTGGCGCAACGCTTTTCGTTTAATGATTCCAACTAAAACGCGGCCGTGCGGGATCATCGACCGGTGTTCTAATTAATTAAATCTCTATCATCCCTCGCAAATTCATCCCTCGATTCATTGAAATTCTTATGTGTCAGTTTCGCATCACTTTTTTCTACATCTACCTCTTTGAAATCTACGTTAATTGTTTATTGGAGGTAAAGAATGCAATGTGGGATTCTTGGTGCTAATAGCGCAGAAATGATTATCACGCGTTGGACCTCGATATTTGTACTCCAGAAACGGCCAGAGTTGGGCAGAATTGCGGCTAATGGTACGAAGTGGACGGAAGGAAACGGGGGGGGGTTGAACAGGAAGGCAGCCATATTGGCGAACGTTTATGGAGAGAGGGAGAGAGAGAGAGGGGCTAAAGTCGGAGATAAAGAACTGAACTTGCCGTGGCCACTGAAAGGAAAATTACTTGGATTACGCTGATCGAGGCGGCAATTTGGGTAATCTCTCTTGCGGGTCTTTGTGCGATGACACCCATTTAGAGCATCGACCAGAAACTGTTCGAGACGGGACTTCTTGCTAGTCAAAACTGCGAATCGGTAGATTCAGACAAAATCGCAACCTAAAAGCTTATCTTCCGGCATCCTGAAAGCATCAACTTTTGATAAAAAGGAACTGCGAACAACGATTTGATCATTCCTGAATTGCTGTACCATTCTTCAAAATAGAATTCACATTGTTAAACATGTTAGTGTCTAATCAATTACTAAACGTTTCAATATTGTACGAGGTATTACATCAATTTCATATCCATACAATTAAAATAATCAAATTATATTAGATGACTGCATAAGTTCGTGCCCGATTTTCATAGATGTGTAAAAAAAGATTATATAGACACGATTCTTTTGTAATTGTAGAAAAGAATGGTGATATATGTATATATAATTAATTAGTAAAGCTGTATTCTTTAAAATTTAACCGGTGAGTTTTGATTTCGATATTTTGCGATACGAAAAAAAAACTGATATAACACCTCATGCAATACTTAAACATACGGGTAAACAGTTGTTTCGAAGAAGCTCGAACACCGCGACAATGGCGGAAAACGTAGCCCGGTTAGATGATATAATGCCGCGATATCGTGCGCGTATGTGCCCATAGATAATGGTCTCGGATGAATGGTGGTGCGACTGCAGTGAACCGGGAATAATATAATCGTAATCATAATCAAGCGATAATTTCTTTGTATCGCCGGGGATGATCCAGAACAACGGGGACCTCGGTAAATATATTCTGCATTGAAGTTTACAGTATCTCTGCTTTACACTCGAAATGTACATTATTCCGTTTCAATGAGTGCATTGTTTGTGGGCCAGCAGCTCCTTGCGATAGATTACTGGTTGCGCGCAAATGCATTGAAGTAACCGATTCAAAAGCGTTCCGCCATCTATATTCGTTATTAATAATATGTTGGTTGAACGAGAACCATGGGCCGCGCGGCTGCGTTATGAAACAATTAATTGCACGGTGATTCTGTTCAATTTCCACAAGTCAATTTTCAAAACGTCCACTTCGACTCTGGAATTCGGTGAACGAGCAATTAAACCGGATACCGAAATGTCGCTATAGTGAATTAAACAGGACGTGTCGTTACGGTTAATTCCACTAGACGCATATTTTCCGAGAATTTCGCGTGTGTGACAGAGATACGTGCTACGTTTCCCGTAACCGCAAAGGCAGAGGAAACGGAGAAAATAAAAATTGAAGTACTTGGTCACCTATTTCTTCTTCCGAGCGCGGCGAGAGTATTCGTGTATGTTTTTACGTTCTCGTGTGCCTCCGGAAGACACGGCGGATCATTAAAATAGTAGCGGCGGATATTTCAAGTACCTCCGGCGCTGAATATGCATGGCGTTGTCCACATTCTCCGCTTAATTACATTCTCTTAATAGTTTGTAACAGTTCCAAGTGAACTGGCACCCGGGCTCCCCTGAAATTAAGAGAAGTCACGTAATCAAGAGCGGAACGTATGGAAAGCGTCGCCGAAGAAAAGCTCTGTCCGATCGTTCGAAGCTCTCCGTTCGGATAATGAAAAGGACACTGATACGATCCATACACGGCGAGGATGCAAATTGTTCGCGGAAAAATCCCGGCGGAACTGCGACAAAGCAACGGAAAGTTGTGCACCGGAGAGAGTTATACATATACTCTAGCGAGTGCGTTAATGAGAGGCAACTTGGCCAGGCCCTGAAATTAATTGAAGTAATGAAAGTTCAGCAACTGCTAAGAGAAAAATGCTTGTTAGATACTTTGTACGTTTTTCATACTTCAAACGAACTAATCCCGTCGTGTAATAACAAACACGGAATTAACAGTCACGCGAGGCGACACGATTACGTAGCTGCGAGCACGGCGTCGAATGTCTCCGAGAAAATTGCACGGCGAAACGGATGATACTGCGAGCAAAAATAACTGTTGACTATACCAAAAAGTTTTCGTAGGTGTTTCGTGTAGGTGCTCAAAGGCATCCATCAATATCTCGCGGAGGGGATCGGTAGGATGAAACATTTTCGAGATTGAATTCTGAAGGTTGTAGTCTTTCCTGAGAAACTGGAACTTGAAGATCAAGAATTCATAAGGGTTCTCGAAGGTCTTCGGACGAGAAAGATCAAAAGTTTCCACAAGGTACGAAAATGCAACCCTGAAGACCAAAAATACTGCAAGAATAAAAGGATCAACAGTATTTCATACGTAATTAAAACTCTGAGGACCACGAAGAACTCGTCATAGCTCGTAATCGCAGAAGATACTGCGAAAGAATCGGAGGGAGCCCTAAACACGAAGAATTCGCAAGAGTCTCTGGACGATCTGTTATCGGCAAGGTCTTGCGAAAGAGGCAAAGAGATTTTTACGAGGTCGAAATCTAGCGATTGACTTCCGCGCGAAACTAAAACACTAAAGACCGCGAACTCGCGAGAGTTCTCAAACGTTCGTAATCGCGAAAGTCCTGCGAAAGGATCAGAGAGAGATCAAAGGTTTTGCGCGAGGTTATTATAAGTTCGTTGAGATGCGAACCTCAGGATCTTCTACACGAAGACTGGAGCTCTAACAGCCAAGAATTCGCGAGAGTTTCTCAAAGATCTGTGATCAGCAAGATTTTGCGAAAAGGGGATCGAGAGGATCAAACCAGATATTGCGAGAACATGTCCTGGGAAGTCCCTAGCGTTCTAGAGAATCGCGAGGAGAACACGTAACAGTCCCAGAGAGATTAGAGCGATCCGGGAAAAGAAGCGAGAAAAGCTGAACAAGAGTTTATCTAAGCTTGATGCTGTCTCTGCCGAGCAGTATCTCAAGTATCGCTCAATAAAACCGGTTACTTTTCGTTTCAATCATAATAAATTTTCAGAGCGCGCTTCAATCTCGTTTACGCGGTACGTTTCCGTTTCCGGTTACGCTGTTTCCAGGGCGGGACAAGTATGAGACAGGCTTGAAAAATTGCCCGGGCACTCTGTCTGCCGCGCAGTTTCATTAAGAAGCGGTTCGTAATTTATTTGCACACCTACCTATCGTGTTCTCTCTCGCCTTGAGCGCCGGCAATCTGGAAAATCAAACAGCTTGGCCGGGACGCGTTCCGCAGAACTACGGTAATGTTTCGATGCGTGTGAAACAGATGTGCACGATACTTGCGAAAAGTTCATTTGGCCGTTTCTTTGCGAAAGCTTTGCCAACATGTGTTTCTGTGGATCGAGAAGTTTAAAAGCGGCCGAAAAGTGAAAAAGCATGAAAAGTGTAGATAATTTTTGATTTACCCACGTAGCATATTCATTATTATTCCCGGTTCGATTTTCTTCGGTTCGATCGGAATCGATGGAGTTTTGCTCGCTCGCTTATCGGATACGTGTCCCAAATCGGGACCAAGGTAATATTGAGTTCTTACTATCAATTAGAACATCTTAATCAACTGCCTGCGCTCGGACTGTTTCGCACAATGCGCCTTCCGACTTACATCTCTTCCCGCGTCTGCAATGTGTGCATTCTCGACAGAGGCGGCGCGGCGCGCGATGCAACGATACGCGTGCATTCTTCCGCAGCATTCAACCGGGCTGATCGATCCGCGTGTTCGATTAAATTGCAACGACGGCCATCAGGTTTTCGTAGTGGACCGAATATTAAATATTTCACGCCCATCCGAGCCGCAGGACCGAGTCCAAATGATTTTTCACCCCTTCAATGGGCCGAAGAACGCACGGCAAATAAGAGAAACGGATGAATCTCATATGCGGCCGCTGTCCGATCGTCTATAGGGCACGCGTTTCCACGTTAAAACTGTCAATATCAAACGATTCGAAAAATTTGTCGCGTTCGGTGTTTCGTCGACCGACCGAGTTTTCGAATTTGTAATACAAAACGTTGTTATCATAATAAGCCCTCATTGTGGGGAACTGGATGGCGGGACACGCATGTGCACCGCATACAAATAATTTCTGAAAAATAAGTCGCGCGATCGGAATACGAACGCGCCGCCATGCTGTTTTTTCATCTTTTTGTGTATCAAGGGGATTGATTCGTTTAACGCGTCCCTGCAATCGAAGAAAAGACCGCGTGCGGCGGTATTTCACGTTCAAAATTTAGTTGAAAAGATTTTATTATCGGCCGCGAATTCGTGGATGCCGAAGAACGATGCGTGAACCACGCGAACGCAGGGGACAGAGGGGAATTGCTATGAATGAAACCCAATTTATTCAATTGATTCGAATAAAAGGTACACGCATGCCGGCATGCGGTAGCTACGCGCGACGAAAAATTTCGTTCGTGGACCACACCCTTCGTTTGTCCGGAGCTGAGCCAAGGAATACCGAATGCAACGTCGATCAATCGTAACTTCAATATCGCTGCATTAACCGTCCCGTAAATTGACCTAACTAATCTCTTCATTTCCACAATTGACCATTCATTTCCGACAAAGTATTGTTCTTGCCGGTTTATTTATGCTCGGCGGCGCGCAATCGTCTCGTGCTCCAACCTCCACGGCATAAATTGTTTCGCAAATGTCAGAGGCGACTGTTAATTGTTCCGACGATACCGAAGGCGTGTGCAATTTTAGAAGTGAATGACCTTTGGAGTTCGTAAAATATTAGATCGAATAATATCGCGCTCGGTTATCGTATTTCGTAACCGATATCTTGGTTTGCGGGGAATGGGGGATATACGTACATACAGTGGAGAACAAAAACGCGGTGTTCTCACCGTAATTTCTACCCGCAGTTAGTTTGTCTTCTGTACTACAGGAGCGTTATTAACTCTCGTCCGTCTCGATATAACCATTTGTGCTCGTAATTGTCAAAGTGATCTAAGTAAAATTCAAACAAAATTTAGAGATACTATGTGTCGCTAAACGATTAATAATATTATCAATATTCGCTTCAATATGAACGCATCAATACTCTTTCACCGATACTCATTCTGGAAACAATATTTGTGCTGCATGGCTCGGGCTGTCTCAGTGGTGTTTTCGTTGTGAATTTCGAAATGTTTTCCAGTTCGGATTTGGGTTTTCTAGCATTCTCTTTCACTGTACGAACAAAACAAATCAAAGAGAAAGAGAAATAGACGCTGGTCCAAAGAGTGGTACAAGCTGAGGAGCCGCTTTACACACGAACATTTGCTGAATTCTAAATTCTCACTTCGCGGTCTCACAAGCAACTGCTATTGAAGGAAATATTGACAATAAACCTCCCCCTCCCCCCTAGACGTTCAAACGGTTCTTCAATATTGACAGAAAATATTATTTTCTATCAATATTCGCATTATGAACGGCGAAGTGACTCTCGCAGCGTCATGAAATAAATCGGTGAAATCGTCGAATGGTTAAACAAGAAGAAACGATCCGCGATGAAATGTTCGCGGTGGTAGGAAAAAGCACAGTTTGACGCGATCGTATGAAAACCGAACGCTCGGGAAAACGACGCGATACAAGGACCGTTGCCGGTCAGTGTACGGGTTCAACGAAATCTTGCGATTTCGACGCGGTGAATAGATCCCGAGGTTAACAACGGGGTCAGGTATAAGTTGTCGTAAAAAAATTGTTACACACCTGCACGCCCGCGGAAACAAGCTGAATCGCGGTGCATTTCGCGAGTTTTGCAGAACTTTGTCGAAGCCGGTGCGGCGTGGCGTGACATGTGCGCGCCAAATGGGGGAAGTGTGTGTATACAGCATATTTAAAAAGAAAAACTGTTTACAGCGCGGTGTGCAGGCCGCGCATGAATGTCGCCCGTATTTGTCGAGAGAGACTTTCAGAATTTGTTCTCAGAAACGAGGTAAAAGCGATAAACAAACCGAGCCGCGATGAGTGGTTGTGCAGGTCGCGTCGTACCGCCCCCGCTTCTAGACGTAGACTAAACAAACACGCTCGTACTTACACGGCCAGTGAATAATTTTCGTATTTTACGTAGTTTGCGCGACCGTATCATTCCGAATGGTGAATTATCCAGCCATTCAGCCAGTGTTACACCGGCCTTAAATAAAACAGCGATGGCTGAATATATGTACATATTTTAACGCGACGTTAATATCTGAATTTCGAGGTTTCAAAGGGTTCTTATTTGAGAGTGAACAAAATTTTGTTGAAATTTGAAAGTCGAAAAATTGAATTTTGTGATTTCTGTTTCCATGTGCACCGCTATTCTTTGATTACCGCTTCGCTATAAACAGTTACATTTAATTACATTGGTTTGATTTTGCCGCGATCTTCACCACTCTACTATATCGATACCCTCGAAAAGGAAATACCGAGTCAGATACTTTCGACGCCGAACCGCAGCTCCATTCAAATCCGCCCCGCCCTTCCGTCATTTCAATTTGCAAATATCAACGCAACTCGACGACGACGTTGACCCTTTGATTGCGTCGACCACTAAGTCAAAACCACCGTCATTGTGCGCCGCCGATAGTCGCGCAACTATCGCTGTCGCTCGCTCGGATGATTCACGATCCGATTATACATAGCACCAGCGGAACCAAGAGTCGCATTGTTAAGAACTAGAAAACACCGAAACGGCACTCGATATTCAATTACTTGATTGATAACTGAGCGCGTAACAGCGCGCGTAGCCACGGAGACCAGCTGCGATAACAATAGAGGTATATTTGAGAGAGGCTTTTTTCAGGTATGAAGTTATTGTTCATTGAGATGTTGCCATTTGAAAAGTTGTACACCTGGGTCGCTTCTAACGCGGTATCTCTCTGGAGGACTATCTTTTACATGTTTTTTTAAAACCAATAACATTTTCTGAAAATGTGAATGTCACGGCTAAAACATTGGATAAAAAGATAAACACAGTACTCTCGCACCTTTCTAACAAATGTAAAACTTGACAAAACCGAAGATGTCACTCCCAGAGACGTCACAGTCCGAACAATGTCCTCCGCGAAGATTCACTCGACTTCCCTAGTTAGAACGATCACTTGAAAGCAGCCCGAAAAAGAGATCAAGGTACATAATCGTAACAAAGGAAATCAGCATAACCATAACAAAGGAGTAGTCTGATAGACGGACGCATCTGGAGAAACCCGCATGGGCTCGTTAGACGAGCGAAACGAGCATCGGACTATGCCCTGGCCGGAGAAATTGGTTGGGCTCCGCGTGGCTCGTTTAGTTTCTTAAATTTTTCTACTGATATTGACAGTCCAATTCTGAAAAAGGAATTCGTTTTTAAAAAGTGTACAAATACTTTGTACACTCACTGTAGCTTGCGTCTACAGCGGTTTCAGACAAAAATTGCATGAATTTAATATCCCAATGAAAGTGACGGATGAAAAGTTCCGACCCGTTAGAACGACGATTGGATGAACCGTGCGGGTCAGAGTCGGGCCGGACCGGGTCGGGATTTGATTTAGCATGTACGCGGAGTATTACATACACCAGTTTCTAAGGAATCGGAGCGCGAGAGGGACCGGCGAAAGACTCGTGACGCTTGGCCTCGGGTATCGGCCGCGAGGAGCGCAGCAATCGCGTACGCTAGCCCCAAGACTTTCTCGGCGCTCAGTCTGCCGGAGTCTGCAGCGCGCGAGACTTGTATGCGCGTCGCATTGTTCGAGTGTCTTACCGGGCTGTCTCTCTCTCTTGTGTATTATCCGATCTATCTTCCCGATCAATCCGTGTATCATCGGAAGTGGCGTCTCTCTTAAAATCGGAATACATCATCAATTCGTTCGCGAATCTACAACCGTGTTCGGTAGGATCGAATACGATCCACACAGAGAGAGAAATCGAAAGTGCTTCGTCGGCCCGGATGAGCCGCGTCGCCACGTGATTTTTTTCCCTGTCAGGTTAACCGAGACCTTCTTCTCGGCAGTGTGTGTTCGATGGTTTACGAAGTGTGACTCCTTCGGAGTATATATACATACATATATGTATATCTATTCTACAATATAGAAATTATATGAAACATTGTATTCAATGTTCGCGCGTTTACCGTGAGAAGTAGAGGAGAATTTGAACCGGGAGTGGCAGAGTTTTTCGTTTTGGTACCCGGGGTCCTGTCTCTGTGTGTGCTCGGCTGCGGCGTCTCTCCCGACGGAACGGAAGAGGAAAGGAGAGGAGAGAGGAGTTGGTTGACTCTCTGCCCAGTGCTGGCCCACGATTGACGGATACGTACGCGACGCCACGCTGGTTTTTCGTGTGTGAACATCACCGAGCTACCTCGCAAGGTGGTAGGTAGACCTTCTTTTCTCTTCTTCTTTGATGTTTTTTCGCGCGCTTACTCATAACAACGATGACCTTCTACGGATACTCGCGAATCACCGTGTGCTAGTCGATCCCTTGCCTTAGCCCCCCTCTCCATGGCACACGAGGCTAACAGGACACCAACCGAACACGCTCTTTCTTCGAGTAACCGGGACTCGCTCGGAATGGAATCTTGCCTGGGGAACGGACCTCTGTACGAACAACTTGAACGTTCATCTCTCCCGGGATCTTGTTGGTCTGAACTTTGGCGAGCGGCGACAAGAAAAGACTCCTGCCATCCTTTTCTGTCTTTCGATCACCGACCCTTCGTTTATCCAGGCAGTTCGACCACAGACTGCTTCTCGACAGACCGTATATCCAGCATCTAGAATCGTACCCTGTAAACGACGCGCTTTTGTAGTTGGTAAACACTACTAGCACTTCTTTTACCTACTTTTACCACCGAATTAGGAAGTTTATGACGGATTCTTGCGGCCACTGTAAGGTGGTACATAATACCTGCTGGTTTGGGGTTTGTTTGGACCAGATAGGTATTGTTGTCTGTGGTCGTGGTTCTTGTTAAGGAAGGTGTATTTAGGGATGATTGTATTGACACGATTTAACCCTTAGGTTAATGGCCAGGTACCTGGGTACCCATTTTCAGTTTCTTTTTAACCCTCGAAATATGATTTCTCCTCTATTAAAGAGGAAATTACGTGTCAGATTTTTCTCTGGTGGCGACGGTACGAATTGTTTTAACAAACTCGATTTAAATGCACGTTTTACGCATTCTGCAATATTGTATTTTATTATCCACTGGTTCTTTTTTTTTTTTTTATCACGAACCCACCAGTTTGATTTCGCAAACGTTTTGAGCGAACGTTATTCGATAACGGCAGTAAAGGTTTTAATCAAATGGTGTAAAGATGACGTTCAATTTGTTTTTTATTTCGCAGAGCAACAATATCCGCAACGCTTTTAACCAATGAAATGATGTTTTTGCAAGATTTTCGCCACTTTTGATTTGCTTTTTTTAGATGATTTTTCGAGAACATTGGGTCAAAGTGGACCCTACCTGATTCCGACTCTATCAGAATCTTGAACCGAGCAAACAAGTTTTTCAGCTTCATTCCATCGTCTCTTAATAAGTTCGCAAAAATAAATATTTGCATACACGTGCACGGTCCATTAAGCAGCTTAGCCAAACGAACAAATTACGAGGCGACAGTGCAATTAATCTGACTCTGTCACACCTGATAGCGATTTGCATCAGTCTTGTTTCAATCTGAAGCTTAATCGTTATTTAACATACACAAAAATATAATATCTTCCATAGGTAGGGTAAGAACGGTTTTGTCTTCATGGGAACTCGAAATCTGCAGAGTGAAGTTTCAGCGATTCTGTACCAGAGTTTGCATAATAATAGGTATACTGATGGAGAATGTACAACATTAGTTGCGATTAGGTTCCTGTATCTCACCTCCGAAAATACGAAAGGAAATTCGCATTGGTGTAGGATGACCTGATAAATCGTTATGTACCGTGCACACAACTCAAAATTATAATGCCTTCCATTTGTAGGGTAAGAACGGTTTCGTCTTCTTCGTGGGTGCTTGAAACCTGCAGCGTGAAGTTTGAATGATTCCCGGCCGGAGTTTGTAGCAACGACCTGCAGTTCGCAGGTATTCACCAGCAGCAGGTCGACCAACCGAAATCAGCGTCGATTCCAGGCCGTTCCCCAGCCACTACACCCGAGCATTCTCATTGTGTTTAGGGCCCTTTCAAACTTCCTCGGCACATAACGTTCCGCTTTCGAATGTAGTGGCTTGACTTGTATAGGAGGCATAAGCGAGACGCGTAAAATTGTAATCTGCTTTTTTTTTCGTCCCGTCGGCCGGAGAAAATACATTTACCGAGGACCATTGTTGTTGGGAGTGCACGATTCAAAAGGGACAGCTCTCTTCCCTTCATCGAACTGGCTTTTGTCAGATGCGTTTTTTACGGAAACGTCTTGCTATGTGTATGTGCAGACGCTAAACTTCGAAAATCTCTTTTTTTTCTATTATGTTGTAGTTCATAGTATTCCTTCAGGATTTTGATGTTTGTAGGGAGTTCTTCGCTTCTCAGCATTTTTCTTCTAATGTCCCCGTCTGTTTTTGCCTTCTAATTCGGCACTCCGTATTTCTCATTCCCGACAACGTATGTACACAGTTATTTCACCTCCTCGGGAACAGTGCAGAATGTGACTCACGTCAAACTTTGTGCTCCGAAATTCTTCACACTTCTCTCGGCAAACGGCGGTAGGTGTATGTCCCCGATTCTCTTCCTCATATTTCTATTTTGCAAAACATTTTTCAACTTCCGTTGTGCTCCTCCAGAAAAAAATACTCCAATATTTGAATGTTCCTGCACCCGAATATTTTCGATAAATACAAGGAACGAATTCTATTCGAAAGCGTTTAACGGCGATATTGCACTTTTATGAGGAAACGATTGTCTTGTTATCGCGAGGCTTTTATCGTTCGACGTCAATATTCAAAATATTGTTTATGTTGTTAAATATGTCGGTATCTAATCAATTACTAAACGTTTAAGTATTGTATGAGGTATTATATCACAATTTCATACAAAGAAAACAATGAATATAGAATGGAATTATTCTAGGTCGAAAGAAATGTTTAATTTTCAATTCAGAACTTCGACGAAATTGCTCCTCGTAGTTTCGAACTCATATTTTCATGGGAAAACGATTGCCCTGTTATCCCGACGCTTTTATCTTTCTGCTAATTCGGATACGCGAGGGTCGACGGTGCTCTTAATGAATTTGACCTGTCCGGGCTTGCCGGCCCCAAAATTCTCCGGCGTTCTCCGCGTAGACGGAATTAAATCCGTGATTTAAATCCTCGGTATTTCCCGCTCTCCTATTCGCGCTCTACCGCTGACTCAATTCGATAAAAATATTCTTTAAAGGCATGCGACTTCAGGCATCCCCCTGATTTAAGATTCTTTACGTTCGCGTTCGAAGTATTCACCGGTTCGCGAGTGCGCGCTGCATTTTTCATTTCCCGCGGCCGTTCCGCTGCAACTATTTCATACATCCAAGAATATGATTCCCGAGAAATAGGATTTCTCTGGAGTCGGCCGTGCCCGGGAATTCGTTACGTTTATTTGAATGGCTCGCATGAATCTTCGCCGACATTTATTCAATTAAGCTCTTGCGAAATTGAATTCCATAACAATTGCTGTATGAACAGGTCAATTACGCGGCGCTGATACAAGAAAGCCCATTGTCCGCGAATTATCAGGATCGGCGCAGGACTGCGTTATAGCGTTCGCAGGTCCTAGGCATTCTTCTATTCTATCCGGCAACGATTTACCCCATTTTCGCCCCGAGAGCCGACACGGCGCACTGTTGTTTTGTTAATTTATTCTCGTCAATTTGGCTCGCAGTAAGCTCGCATTATACCGGGGCGGATACAGAAATTCCACTTCGGAAATGCCAATGTTTCGAACCTTCACACCAGCAGTAACTGCCCGTGTTATTGCAATATTGTTGCGTCGGATTTTCGCGGAACTGTTAAAACAGCACGATAAAACAATTTAGTGTCACCAGCACGTTTCCAATGCATTTTAATACCGGGAAGACTGTATTTTTAAGCGGCCAGGCATTTTTGTTCGGGTGAGGAAATATGTTTTGGGATCTAGTCGATCAGAAATATAATACGGAGACGTTTGGATCTCGACAGTGCTACACGGACAAAGAAGTCGTTAGTATAAGGGTATTAAAACTCTAAGAAAAGCGGAAAGAGACGAGGAGGAATAGGGCAAAACCACTGCACAGCTTTTCCGAGAAAAGAGAAATGAATGAATGAGAAATGGGAGCAAAGGTCGATGTTGGAGCTGAGGCTATCGATAAGTAGACTAAGTAGATAAGGAAAGAGAAGAAAGTAAGATAGACATCCTACGACTATCCAAAGCTAAAGGGCACGGGGAAATAAGTGAAAATGTTAGAGACGCTGAAATAAATGAAAAGCAAATCGATACCGTGAAAAGGGGGAAAAGAAATTTTCTAGAAGAGAAGCACGCACAAAAGAAACTGGAAAACGCCGGAGGAACGGCTAATGAAAGTTGAAGGACTAATTAAAAGCAGACGGCGATAAGAAACGGGGAAAGAGATTAATTAAGAAAAAGTATCCACTTTATAAAGTCCGGTCATTTTGGAATTTGTAAGATCCACATTATAAAGTGCAGCTATATTTTGAAATGTCAATTATTCAATCTATTCGTTCCAAACGATCTAGAAACAATAATTGAAGAGAATAATAGATCAAAACAATGAAGCATAATTAAGTTTCACCCAACTTTGTATGTCAAAGGTTCTACAGACTTTTCTACTCTATAATCACGAAGCATTGCGCCGCAAGAGAGGAGGCATTGATTTCCAATAAAATCAAACAGAAACAGTAGTTCTTTTTCAGGAAACTTTGACCAATTTATTGTAAATATAGTATACTTAAATGTGGTTTTTTAAATAGAACGAAAAATTTCGGCAAATAAAATATTTTTGTTTTGATATAACCAGATACAATCGACAAGGGTGCCGCGCGGGAGTGACACTGCAGCTTCGCGTTGCGTGATTGATCCGAATCATGTAAGATACAAAATGCCGGGCTCACCGTGCAGTGACACGTAGAAGAGCCGCAGGTGATGCACTCTGTGCACACACATGCACGCGAAAGAGTGTTTCGGGTGTGTAACCGGCGGGAAACAAAACGTAGAACGGCAATCCGAAAAAAAAGGAACGGGGGGCAGGTCGGCGAGAGGAACAAAAGCAAAATACATAAAGGGAAGACGGCCGAGCGAAAAACAGGTCGAAAAACCGGGGCTGGCTCGGAATCCGGAGTCGTCGGCGTCGGCCCGCGTAAATCTGCCGCGCGGAGTCCGTTAGTCATGCTTTATTTCGCTTTAGTTTTCCGTGCACGGCGAAATAGCATCAACTTCCCGGGAAGGGGCTGACTCACGCGCTTTTCAAATCCATTCAGAAAACTGACGAATGCCCGTGCACGGCCACGCAACACGCCTCACCTCGCCACGGCTGGCCGATCGCCACATGTGCACCGCCGCCGGCTAATGGCTCGTCTTTCGTTTTATTGCCGCATACGGTGACAATGAAACGCTCCACGGATTCCTTTAACGCCGGCCCACCGGTTATCTCCTAACGGGCATATTGAATGCTTATCGAAGGTCCTTCGACGCTCCACGGGGCTCCGGAATAGAGATCGTGGTATTCAACGTATACTAATAACACACGTGTACATATTTACGTACACAAACTTTAGTTTGTGTCATTTTAAGTGCACGGGACACGTGTATGTAAATACAGGAGCATTAATGCGTCCTTTTTTTAATCTGCATCATTTTTAGAACATTGATGCTATATCGCTATAACGCTATATACTACCACTGAAAATAATATTTCTTTCGCCCCATCTTAAAAATAGTCTCGAAAATTGCAAATTGCATCATTCTCACCATACAATGCAAGCACGACCAAATTTCAATGTTCAAATAACATGTTCACGCTATTACTAGCCAGTTTTCTTGCAGGTAATAAATATACGAAAATAATGAAACCGGATAAAATTAATGTGTACTGTTTTGGCCGACTTCGACGACCTTGAAACATGTTCCCAAGGTCGCCGTTTTAAACAACTCTTTCAAAGGGTCAGTGACGCAATTCAGACGGGTTAAAAAATCTCGAATTTGGTAAAAATTGTAACCCCAAGGAAGTTGCCCGGAGCTCCGACAGATATAATCGTCCCACTTTTTTTCTACCTCGCCCGACTGCCTGAAATGTAATCGTCCCCGAAGAAATTGAATATTAAGCGGCAGAAACTTTATTTGCTCTCGAGCTGGAGTTTGTTGCTGAAGTTAGAGCTACACGGATTCCCCCGAATGCTGCGGATTCTTACGAACTCGGCTGCTAGGGAGGAAGTCTATTGTAACAGTGCCTTTAGTCTTGGAACGCTTACTTCTGCCGACAGAATTCCTTTTCTCGCGTTCTCTGGAACACTTTTGTTTACCTCTGGCTCTGTAATGTTACATTAGCGACAATATGAAGCTGTTGTTATTACAGTTAACGTTTGCATTTCTTGTAGTTGAAAGCAGCGTTCCGAAATAAAATGATCGGAGAAACGTTTTTAAGATAGTCACGTTTAACAACGTTCTTTGACACGATCAGTTGTACGATCTAACAGTGTTTATCGTTTTCTTTTGGTAATGTTCCCTTCAGCGAATACTTGTTTCTGCTGATGTCACGGTTTCTTTCGATCGATTCGTACAAAAGCTGTGTCTCGAAATTTCGGAGCGAGTTGCGCAATCCGATTTCTATAGTGGTTTTTGTCTAGTACGTGTCATGCCCTTCTCCTAGATCTAGCCGACAGCTAAGGAAGTAAGTACAACACCAATTAAAAGAACCGTGTTCGGATTTCTGGAGCGGAATAATCGATTCGGTACAGATTACTACAGATACAATTTCCTCGGTGAACCCCGCTCTACGTACTTTTGCTACTTTCAACGGACCCGCGTTATTCAACTGTTTTCAGAACTACAGTGAAATGTTAGAAGCTGCTCGGGGAAAAGCGGTCGGGAAACGTTAATTCCTCGTATCACTGGCAAAAGTTGAAACGTGAAAGAGTTTTAATAAACGTCATATCGCGTTTGCGCGGGATTAACGTGCGTTCGTTTTGTACACTTTTTATTCCGTTCTTGAGCAGCGAAACGCGCGTGTTTCATTCAAGAGAATGTAATACACCTTTCGAACGAATTGCTTCATTTCGGCACAAAAGTCTACGTGTATGAAAAATACTACCTTCGAACAATTCACATGTTTTACGTGAACGTCAGTCTTAGGACACCTTTGGTTTTTAGTAAAACTCTGGTATTTCGTATAGATTATGAACCTTTAACTATATTAACTACATAATATAAATGAATGATAATGATCCACAACACACGTGAAAAATATGTAAAAATTATGAACTGCTCACCCCAATCACCAGATTTAAACCCATAGAAAAATTATGGAACGAACTGGATAGACAGGTACGAAACTTTTGCCCTACTTCGAAAACACATTTATGGAAAATTTTTGAATGGAATAATATAACATCAGAAAGTATGAAAAAATTGAGCAGGAGTGTATGTACAGCGACATATAAGAAACACAACTTGTGTTCGTCGCGCTGTAATTAGACATTCTTTCGTACGTGTCTGCCCAGCTTTTAAACCCGACTGGCACATGACAAGTTGACCACGTTATCAGTGGTCCCATGAAGTGCGAATCGATCAAACGAAATGTTGATGCAATACGATTTGTGCCGCGCTAAGAGTCGAACGACGATATTACACGGAAACGAGGCCTAAAAATGTATCGTTAATTACGCAAAATATCGTACAGTGGCGGCTTTCGATATTCCCACTCACTCGGTGGCGCTTATGCTCGTTAAGCCCCATAGTCCGCTTATGCATCATGTGATAAAGGGAAATGAGATATGGAGAGCGGAGAATAGCTTCTTGAATAGAATGGTCCGAGCGTGCAATGCCGTTTCCGTTCGACTCTTGGAAATTAATTGCAATATTGAACGAGCACGGAGCCGGGTCAATTTGATCGGGACACAAATTAACCTCCGCCTGGGGCCACTTAACTCGGAAGTATTAAGAACTGCACAATACTTTCCCCGTCTCGGTGTCCCTCGGGCAACTTTCCACCGCATGATTTACCGCTGATCGATTCGAATCTCGGATAATAAACTTTATTGATTAAGTCCGAGCAGAGACGGCCGTTGGCCAACCGTTTCACGAGCTTCTCACGAAACGCTCGGAATAGAGTTATATCGACAGAGATGGAGAATGGTTGACGATAGAAGCAATTTAAGAAGCTAATGGGACCTTTTCTTGTGTCAAAATCAAGGAACTTTCGATAGAAATGAAATAGAGCGACGATTTTCTTTTACATTGTGGTTGGAACGTTTTTTTAACTTTGAATATCTGTGTTAAACAAGTAGTATTGCAAGCAAAACAACAGCACACCAGGGTCGAGCACGGAAGAATAACTGGGTCAGAGTACGCTAGGGTGGTATTATCAATATTAATCAAAGTGTATCGCATTAATGCAAATCCCCCACTCGCGTTATGGGGAGTTTTTTTAATTTCCCGACCGCGAATGCCGCGTCATGCGAAGATTGCCTGCCACTGGGTTACATTCGCGAAAGCAGGCGAGACGAAGGTACTCTGTGTTCTCGGCTACAATGGGAGCTACCTTCGCGAACAAAGTATTACCGCTAGCCTGGAAAAAAGAAAAAAGAGAGTACATGTGTACCTATCTGCTTCCTCCCGGATGACCCCGCAAGAAAACTAGCATTCTCGCGGGTAACCCCAACGCGCTCCTGGTCTCGCGCAGTTTTCAAAGAAACGGGGCAGAGAGCGCGCGGGGCATTGTTCTCGCGAGGCTCGCATATTCCCGGTGTTCTAACCTGGCCAGGTAGGAAAACGCGCACGGTAATCTGATTTAAGGTCCACTCGAAGTGTGGCAGTTCGTTGACTCGAGCGGGATGCAAACGTGGCACGCAACTATGATCCGCATGCTCGATAAGGGAAACGGGAAATTTTTCGTGACACGAAAAATGGATTATTTTTTATAGAAATCGCACGGTACGTGTTCCCGCCAGATAAAACCCGGCCGGCCCGTTCTCTCTGTCGCAATCAAGGCCGCTCTACAGGATGAGTCACTTAACCCTCGTACGCTCCTCGGAACCGATTGCATAAATGCTCTTAGGATAACGCTTCACCCATATTTCTTTTACAATTTACAGCTGTCTCTCTCTCTCCCCCCCTCTCTCTCTCTTTCTCTCTCTTGGCTCCGGTCGCCAAAAAATTGAAGCGCCAATATAAGTACATATTATAATCGAGAGCGGCGCGTCCATCGAGCTCCGATAATTATTCTTTAAGCCGCCATAAAAGAACAATGTCGAAAATTTTATCGATTACAATGTTCCTATTCTCTCTTCTGTAAGCGATAAATAATTCACGATTTTCAGTGTCCATTGTTGAGAGAATACATTAAGGGGATGAAGGATTTTAGCAGCAATTGTTCCGACGAACATTAATGATTCCGAAGACGCGCATGACACATTTCAGAAGGAGATTCATTATGTAAGAGCTCGTGCCACAGTTAATTTATACCTGCTCTCTCGTTCGAATCAGCTACGAGACTGTCTTTGAAAGTGATAGCTCGACAGCGGATCTTTATGCAAAATAAACATTTTCTGCCTGAATTGCAACAAACTGGAATGACATAAAAATTTATTTTCTTTCCTAATATGTTTAATAGGTTGAAAATAATACAACAGTACTTTTAAATTTTTCTAATGGACTTGCTGTTTTAAATTACACCTACTCATTTTTGCCATAAATGCTTAAATCCACTGTCTAATGATAGCAAATCAAAATTGAATCGTCGCATTGTATTAGGTTGTCCCAAAAGTTTCTGTCGGAATGTGTTCCTTTAATATTGCTAAATAAATATTAGGCTGTCCCAAAAGTTAGTTTTCTGAAGCATTAGCATAAAGATAAAGATTATCGCATTGTTCGTATTTAATTCCGAAAGAAATTTTTAGTATAATTTGTTAGTCGACTGGCGGATTGGTCGAAGCCCAAAATGATGAACATGGGGAAGTCTTTCCCCGACGGGGTCATTTCTCGTTGGCCGCAAAGACGACGACGACGATCCGATAGGATTACCATGAATCTCCAATATTGTCACGTCCAAATCATTATGCCCTGTCAACACGATTTACACTTTTCCCCGTGCATGCGTAATACGAAGAATTACGGGCGGGCCGCATGTCTCGCATAGTAATGCGGCCTCCCATAAAAATGCAGGCGACTTCGGGCTTTTCTTTCAAATGGATTATAAATGATACCCGTCAAACAAAAAGTCACGGACCCGCGCGGAAATAATGGACAAATTTATAGGATATTCCAGCGTTGAAACGCGGCGCGCGACGCGACGCCTCATCCAACGTCGACGGACTGTATTTCCTCGACGCCCGGAGAAGTAATAATTTAATGACGCGAAATAGAGCCTCTTTCATTAAATTTAACGCCATATATTCGGCCAAATGGCAGGTACAATTTAGGCTACGATTCATTTGCGACCGCGCATAAATATTATATTTGTGACTAATATAGGAACTTTTCTGTATCAGGTATTCTATCAATTTCATATATATCCATAAAATATGAAAAAAATTATATATTATAAGGATTAACAGTCACGGTCGTGTCAGTTAATCGGTTTCGTGTAAAGTACAATACATTCCGCTTTCCGCATTATCCAGCTGAAATCGAAATCCTGCCAGGTGTTTATCCGATATTTTTATTCGGCTTCCGCCGCAATTCGATCCACAAAATTAATCAAATTTACGGTAACGAGGCGCGGAATACGATATTTTACCTGGATTGAAATCCACACGTTTAGCCTGCTCTTGAACTCTGAATAGGTACGCTATTCATGAGCAACGTATACTCCAACAACAAATAATGTTGCCCGTGACGTGTATCGCAGTTATAGAAATGGCACAGCAATGCAATGTAGCATTGCAAAAGAACAATATAATAGTTCTTATCAGCAATGAAAGTCAGGTAACGTCGGCCTTGACCGGCGCCAGTAATCTAAGACCATTATTTTTCTTTTTCCTGTTCCTTCCCTGCGTGTTCTTTCTTATTCTCGCGTCAACTTTTACAATCGACTTGTCATGTCGGCTTTCTTTTTCTGTACACTGTGCTTGAAAAAAGGCGGAAAAATCCCTCGAAACTTTGTACAGTGATCGCGTCACAACTATTTTTTTTTATTGATCGAACAAATTGGAAGTTCGAAATCTCAATATCCCGTTCAAACGGCTGCAATGTTTCCGAAAATTGGTGCGTTCAAAATCGGCTGCTACAAGCGGTAGTTTTGATCCGTCTATTTTGAAAGAACAGATTTTTTTTATTCGGCAGAAAGTTGACAGAGATATTTCTCATGGCACGAACTCCATTTCCAAAATCCGACTTCCGTATATTTACAGATACCTTTTAAAAAACTTTCACACTGACAAAGCTACGTTCGAACGATCGAATGAATTTCATAGCGTACTCTGTTTTTGACGGGTTGCGTAGTTCTGTCGTTAAAGAGGCAATTAAAGTGGAAACTCTGCTGCGGATCGTACGTGTCCAGAAAATAAATTTTGAGACAGGGTCCTCGCGAAGCACAGTTTCGTTAGGCAGCTCGACCCCTGACCTTAAAAGCAAAGAATAAGACGTTTAAAAGTGAGCACCTCCGGAAAGGTCAGGAATCGTCTGGTATCTCTTTAAGAATCGCTCGAGTCCAAGGCGCTCCGCTGCGCCCGATTATTTTCACTTTTATCCAGCACGCCCACATTCGATCCGACCGTGTGGTTCGCCTTATTTGTCAAGCTAACGCACCGCGTTCACGAGATCTCCCTTAACGGTCGCCGGAGAAATCGGTCGGCGCAATCCGATGCGATCGTCGGATAATACACGCGAGCCAACTATTTACCAGCGGTTTTGAAACAGTTTTCGATATACGTATCATATCGAAAATATACGGGGGATATTAGCCTCGATCTACATCATTATTACAGATCGTGGCTTTTAACGTGTATTAATAGCATTAATAGCATCCTCATTTAAATTTGTATAATTTTTACAACATTCGTATTAATTTATGTATCGAGAGCATATGATTTCCCAAATTCCGCGGTTGTTGGTACAACAATAAATGATAAATTATTGGTACAACGAGAAATAACATTCGATTTTTAGTTTCTATTCCTTGCGATCGATACAGACAATCTTTATTTTGCATAAAGAACATAACGTAGTCTACTAATCATTGTTATTTATCTATTTATGATTTATTTTAATGTGATCACATTAACAGCTGGGTCATTAGCGACCACATTGTTCACATCAAACATATCTTACATGTTACTTGTGGAAAGGGTTACGGTCAATGTTTACAGTGTGGTGAGGGACAGGAAAAAGAAGAACAAATTCTCTCAGGAGATGCACATACCGGTGTTATTAGTTTCTCTGTGTAGGACGCGTCAACAACTTTTATGAAGGTGAACTTGAAAGAAAGGAGCAATGTCAGGATAAACAGAGTGTTGTTGTTTCTGAAAGACGGCGCGGCGCGAGTGTCCTCTATTGTAGTTCTAGCGTTGAATAAGGAAAAACGAGTGACTGTAGTTGATCAGCTGTGCGCCGATGCTTCTGAGAAAAGGAGGCGTCATGTGCGTGTTAGATTGCCGGTCTCAGGTTTTCCCACATCGATTGGCCTTCGTGCGAACGACAGGCTTTTATATCGACGGCCTTGCCTTCTTCGCGTTCGGAGCAAGTGCGTTCGTTGTCTGTCGGTATCCACGAGCAATCGGCGCCGCTCCGTTTCCTTCCTTTTCCCTTTCCTTATGCACGAGCAGCTACGTGGGTGGCTGTTACGGCCACTCGTAATAATATATTCAACGGTGCAATCGGTGCAAGCCGACGATACTACTACCCGAAGGCAGGATACTCCAAACAATTAGGGGATCACGTTTCTGGACAATTTAGCCAGCCCAACGGAACGCCCTCTACGAAAGGCTTCCTCTCTCTCTCTCTCTCTCCTTCTCTCCTTCAATAGGGCACGTTTTACGAGCCTCGGAATTGCACGACACCGTCATTATTATTTATTTCGTTGAATGGGCCCGAGAGCGAATCGGAGAGAACTTATTGTTGTAGGTCTCGTTTGTCCTCGGCGAATTTGATACGCTCCGGTTTCCTTCAACCCCGTTTACAGCGAATGTACAGTGTGTCTCGTGAAATCTCTTCGCCAGAGATGTCTTCGTCGCTTCTTGTTGAATTATTCGAGTTCAGTAATAGTTTTCTTGGAAGAATATCGGCGAATTCATTTATGAAGAAAATGGGTGGGTTAAATATAAATCAATAAAAGATTTGAGAAATCTAAGGGATGAAACAAAATTTTATTCAACTCCTGGTACCCACAATCGGTGCAAAACATTTCATTTTGCATATAGCAGTCTAACAATGAGAATTGAAAGAGGATTTTCAAAGCGATTGAAACACGGTTTAGTTTACCGATGAAATATGAAAATTATCTCGCACACGGGTTGGTTGAAAAGCAATAATCATTTACTTATGTACATACAGGCTCGAAAATAGCCGATTTTGTATCAGCATTATCGAGTAAATCTATGTACAAATATACCATCCGTTTCATCGCGTTCTACGTAACATTTCCTTTACGTTTTCAATTACAAAGCGTTCTTTTCAGACATTTTTCGCTGAAAATAGTCGAATGCTTTGCGTTTACCGCGATAAATCGTACAGGCGAACGAGATGAAATAGAACACGCGTTTCCATGAAACTCACTGCAGCGTTCGTTCGATTCTGCAGTTTAGCGACCTATTTAAATTCCGTGCCCGCATACCGAAACCATCACACTATTAAGTGTCCTATTTAAACTATCAAAATATCGAGATGTGACGTCAATCCGAAGTTTGTACAGTTCACGGGCAATTACATCTAATTGAAATATAAGTTTAAGCGTTTCATTAAAAAGGATTCTAATGAAAGTATTGTATTTGTAATTATTCATATTCTGCTTGATGTAGTCTGGTAACATTGAACCCTTCGAAATTAATCATTTCTTCCTCTACCTAGAATAATTCCATTTCATATCATTTGTTTTCATTTTATTTACGATACAATAAAATAATAAAAGGATTTTAGAATATTTGAAAAAATTGGGGCGCGCGCTTGAAATTTCAAATATTAAAAAGTTTCGGCGCTGGAAATCTTGAATATTTGAAAATTGCGATATTCTATGAATTTCAGTTTCTGGATACAATTCGAAACAAAGACGTATTCGCGACGACACACGATACGTTGTTGATTAATTGACGTTTTCGATATACGTCGACTTTTGCAGAGTGCCTGTTGGATTTGTATTTTGTTTGGACGGATCAAGATCGTGTGCGCAGAAAAATCTCCATTTGTCATTCAGCTATCCAGTCGAATGAAAGTCGACTGCGTTTAACAAGGGTATTACGCGTGCACGGATGGCGTGTATGCTAACAGCGAGCAGGAAGTAGGGGATGGCAGACGGCTTCTTAAAGCGAAGCACATTTCCATTTGTATGACACATCGTGTTGTGCCGGGACTCCGATTTCGTCGCGTAAAGAAATCCTCCGGCTGCTTTGTAATCCGACCTGTAACCCGTTTTTCTCGCGACAAGCATTCTCGATCACGTTCAGAATACTATCTGATTACAGTCACCTTCAGTCGTCTTTTCATACCGTTTGATTCCATCTCGGGGAGCCGGTGAATTCGTTTCCAGATGTTCTTTGATCCGTAACGCGACTCGAACGGTAAATTGAAGGCGTATTTTCATTAGAACATTAGACAGCCAATTTCCTTTGATCCCGAGCAGCCATAATGTGTGATAAGGCCCGCGCGCCCGTTTAGTTCATCAAGGAAACTAACTCGCGGAAATTATTATCAATATTCATCTCTCTCTCGTTTGATTCGCGGCTTATCAGACCGGTCGACTATTTTATCTTGGGCTGCCGCCAGTCGTTTTGATCTCGCGTTCCGTTACTTTTCCTTGTTTCCTTTTATAGGTCACCGTGCGAACTCCTCCTGTTTAGTTCAATAAAACTAGACATATGTACGAACGAAAAACGGAACAAGTACGGGGGACAGAAAGTTTCCGCGACAGAGTCAATCTTCCAATGACCCAAATTTTCGCGCTGACGCATCGATGCACGAAAGCGCGGTTGCATTCTCCTTTATTTGATTAAAGTCGCACGTGTGTCCCCACCGCGAAATACATATCATCATCGGGAACACGGTAAACTAGGCTACTGGAAAATTAAAACCGAACACCGTGTCTCGAATTACTTGAATTACTTGAATAAGCCACAGCGTTTCATTGAAAATGCCCGGACGTCGGGTAACAAGCATTTCGCGAATCTTTTCTTCGCGTTCCTCATCGCCAGGGCTAAGCCTCCCGCAATTTGAACCTATAGAATCCATTTTCATTTCTTTCGCACAAAAACCCGCTGACGTCAGCGAGCAAACCCGAATAGCAGCAGAGGGAGAGAGAGGAGGGCCACGGAATTTTCCATGGAGAAACTAAAATATTTCTGCGAGACATTTGAACGCGAAAATAAGTTATTCGCTCAAGCATCCTGCCGGCACCAATTAACATTAACATTAAACAATCCACTTAAGCATGCAGCTGCGTTTTACACGCGTAAATGAATAAACGTGGCGCCGGGCTACCAAGAGTATTCCCCGGCGAATTCTGCATTATGCATCTCCTTGATATTTCGAACCGCTTCGGGTGCCCGTACACTCTTTAATTATTTCGATCTTTTTACCGCTGCGAAAATTCGTTGTACAGAAACGCGTAACGCGCCGCGCTCCGCTCTGTTCGCGCAGCACACGAAATTTAGGTCGGATACGCTGCGCCGTTATCAAGGCGCTTCCTGAATTAGTTAAAAAAATCAAAACTTTTTTCTCCACACGATGTTGCAGTTCAACATCCCGGAAAAATATATTCCACGGGGAGAAGCTATTCGAACTCCAATCACATTGTTACCGTGTCGACCGTCGCGAAAGCGGACCAAATTGACAACGAAGCAGCATACATATGTGTACTGAAAGCAACAACATTCGAAATTAATCATTTGTGACTTTGAATGACATCGATTTTAATCATTTCTTCGAAACTATCAAGCGCAGCATCATTGAATATCGTAGGAAATGACGTCGGTAAAAATGTATTTAAATGTACATATATCAGTTTCAAATAATGTAGAATGGAATTATTCTAGATAGGAAGAGATGTTTAATTTTCCAGTTGAAATAGCTCCGACTGCAAAGGGTTAATTTTGACCAGTTTTTCCTAGGAAATATTCAGAAACGTAACATGTGCGTTTATCTTGGAGTGTAGTATTCTTTCTTGTCCGTTCGTTCGAGGTATCGCGGCTCGCGGAGTTCGCAGCTGGATGTAAAGTGCATGCATTTTGTCGAGGTTGGCTGATCATGATTACATGAAGCGTCCGCGTCCTCTCTCTCGAAGGCGGCACACGAGCAACACGAAACTTGGTAGGGTATCGGTGCCACTCCTTTCGTCGGCCGCACTGATATTGGAAATACATCGGCCGTTAGCTCGACAGCCTCTAATATGAAAATGATTAAAATACGGCAAGAAGTCCGCGGGAAAGTTAAATTAAAGATGAACCGAACTCGGCCGGGAAACTGGCTCCCCGAGCCGCGATCGGAATTACATTTTACCCGCGCTCGGCGTCTGCCTGTTTTGTCGACTGTCCGAGAGAGATAGCAGACGCAGCTTCCTCTCCACCCACGAAATTTATTGGCCGACCTTCTGCAAATTTTATAACCACTTACGGAGATGCTGCTCTCTCGTTTATTGGCACCTTTATTCCCCGATATCCGAATCCGTGGATCGGGCAGATTAACCTCATAAATTTCACTCGTGCCCAGTGCCGAAAGTACGGCTACCTTAGCCCTCGGAAATTATTTCGCGCGACGAACCACCGACATTAACATTCGAAGTTAGAGTCCGCGTCGCCTGTTTGTTCCTATTCGATCGTTGAGAATCGAATGACTCGATAAACTCGAAATCGCAGGATGAAAGTTGCTCCGCGACAGTAATCATTTTACGGAAAATAATGTCGAATAAATTTCTACAACTCGCGCTGTGCATGACCATTTATTCGCAATATATCGTCGCGTTTGTGTTTCGGAAAACCATCAGCAACAGTCCCGCGCGCGCGGTTAAAATATTATTCGGAATAATAAGTCGGGTATTTTATTTGAAATCGCGGGCGTACGTGCATTCGAAAATGAAATTCTTATTTGTTGTGCCGGTTCAAAAAATCGCCGAGCTGTATATATATCACGTGTATGACGGGTACTCGTGCTTAAATTGAAAATAACATTACATTGTCAAACATTATGATTTCATACAACTCCTCTTCTCCATTGTGTTTCATTATTTCTTTCGTATTCTTACCGTAAAAATATCGTGCGAATGAAATTTCCGCTGTCCAGTAAAATATGAAACCTTTTTCACGAAATGTAGATTTTCAATTAATTTTAAAAATTTATTTTTAGGAGGCTTATAAAACGACAGCTTTTTCAACAGTGGATACGTAAATCGGTCGGTGAAAAAGGGTTAAATAAAATCACGAAAAATGTCAAGCTCAAAGATTACAGTCCGAATAATAATAAGTAAACTGCGGATCTTTATGCATTTATAGAATTTTGATTTTTGCGAGATCTGAAAAGGCTACTATGTACCACTGGAAATAAGATTGAAAAATTGAAAATTGCGTAAACATCCACAATGTCATAATATCGATGAACTCGACCGACATTTTTGGAAATGTGCCACTTGAAAAGAATTCTACAATTTCAACGGTTGTGCGGCAAAGGCATTATTACTAGACACGTACCGACAAAGGAGCTCCGAATTCGGTAAGAGGGAACAGACGCAGCAATTTTCGCACGGAATCAAACCTGTCCGCGCTTTGTGCCGGTGGATCGTCGACGGCAATTTATAATAACGTCTATTCGGGTCGCGTGTCGTCGTGGTGCACCGAAATTCTGAGAAAAATGTGTGCCGGGTTTTCGGCTCTTTGTACGGGCACGGAAATTACAGCTGCGAAGACGAATGCGCCGGTGGCGTCGGGGAGACACATTAAACGTCGCTCGTGGCGCGCGTGTACGCTTATTAGCGACGTCCCTCACGAGAAAGCAGCATGATTTCCGCGCGCAACCACCCCTAATAAGCTCCGTCGGATCGGTATCGGAGCGAATTAACGCGACCGCTCGCGCTCGTGCGAGCACGAAAACTTCCTCGCATTCACGAGGTGTGATCGAAAAGAAAACGGAGTCCCCTCGAATGAATTCTTTCTCAAGATCAAAGCAGATTAAAGAGATACAGCGATGACTTTATTTTAAATTTAACCCTTTGCACTCGGAGCTACTTTAATTCCAAAATTGATCATTTTTTCCGACCTGGAATAGATCCATTCTATATAATTTTTTCTTTATGCATAATCTATTGTATTCGCGTATACGGAACACAGTAAAAATAAAAATAACGAGGTATTATTCCGCGCTCGGCAAGAGATTGAGAATCGGTTAGGCGAGCAGCGAAGGCTGGAGGAAAGAGGCACGCGAAAATTAGATCCTCGCCCCGACACGCGGATTTTCTTCTGAAAGGTCGTGTATTAAACACTTTGATCCGTGTCGATATCGCTCCTCTTAGCGCGTCGTCGACGAAAGACGGGGATCTCTAAGAAACTTCCTCCCCCGACGACTTCGAACCATCCACTTATCTCCTTGAAAGTTTGAATCGACGTAACAAACGCGCTGCACACTGCTCCGGATCGAAGAATTTAGCGACGTGTTCCAAAAAAAAAAAACGCCTTTTTAAATCGAGATCCACAGTGGACCATTTCGACACTCGATTTCCAATAATCTCATCGATCCGTACGTGTCAGATCCGTACGAGATTTCATAAATGAAAATTCCGTCGAATTCCGCCAACCTTTATCACGCTCCTTTCGCAGAAGAGGATCGTTCACTGTCGCCTTAATGAAGCGACTCGAAAGTTTCGCGACGAATAAGAGCACTAGCCGAAGAGAAGAGGCTTCTGGCCGTTCGGGGGTCGAGAAGCTCACGGTTAATTGAAAACCGAATAACGGTAATATCGTCGAGATAAATTTGTCCCCGGCTGTATCGGTTCTCCGATAGTCATCGTTCGACTTTTAATATCTGGATTTATCCCCGGCGATCGGGTTACGAGAGGCGGACGGTTGCGTTTTTCTATCTCTTGCTGCCGGATCCAAGTCACGTTCGTAATAACCGGAACTCGATTGACATCGAACTTTTGTTCTGCACCCACCCCCTGATTTTCAATATTTTCCGACTCGGCCAATGTGGAGTCTTCGTCAACTACTAGGTCATTAGTGGACGGCGGATTTTATGCATTTGTAGTAAAAGTGAGCAGGTGGAATTTAACACAGTAAAAGCATTAGAAGAATTTGAAAATACTGTTGTATTATTTTCGGCCTATTACACATATTAACACATTGTTGACCGGCAATTTTACAAGGAGTTTACAGAATGATCTTGTCATTTTTATAAGGGAACATGTAAATACCAGTTACTTTTAAGGCTCGGTAGGTTCAGTGTCAACTGCTCGTGCTCACACTGTGACTTCGCTTTATCGAGCCTTGATGCGAGCAAAATGCAGCGGTCTGTGGATCGTCACATATCTGCTTGAAATTCAAGGCGATGTGTACGGTTGCGCGCGTAGCGGAACGCAGCTCGGCAAGAAAGACCTTCGGACTTAACCCCATTTACGGGCGAACGTACGGGTTAATGGGTTAAAAGGGTGCCTACACGTGTAAGCGCGCCCTTCCGGTGCTAAATTTCTTTTGTTACCGCTGACGTCGATTGCGCACGATCGACATTAACCCTACTCTCTCTCCGGCGTGCTTCGATTTTCGATGGAAATTTTTGGCAACGTCCCAGTTGGTCGATCGATTCTACACGCGGTGTAGGAGGAATTCCGGCCTTTAATTGCAACGGGATTGCTGGTAAACACACGTAGCTGGCGTTTCAGGCATTATTGTGATTACGTTACGAGCCCAGCAAAAAACCTGCAGTTTAAACTGCGCCTTTAATGTAATAACGTAGCACGGGAATAACTGAGCTTTTCAGAACGAGAGCGTAGCGATGCAAAAAACGGCGAAACTTCAGGGCGCGAGGCCCTTGCAACGACTACCACACTTTTATTACATTAATATCTGAATGTGAAGTGAAACTCCCTCTCGAGTTTAGGGACTCGGTTAGCGGAAGGGACAGGCCTCCTTTTCATCCCGCTGAAATTCGAGTCTGCCGAGGGCCTATTCGAAACCCGTGCGTTTTGTTGACAAACAGATCCTATCTCAACGGAATTGACACTGTCGTCAAAACATCTGTAAGAGGACAAATTAAATATCCATAAACACTGTCGACCACAGATTTTTACGTCACTGTTCTTTGTTTGTCGCACATAATAATTCTTTGTCTAATATCCACTGAGAATTCTATGCTGAAACTGTGTTCTAGTAAAAAAATAGTATTCCAAAACATTGACGGAAAAATTGGAAAATTTCCAAAAATGTTCTACGAATGCCATCTGTGATATGTTTCAAATGTTTAAACTATTGTATACTCATCTTTTAAAAATTAATAAAATTTTACAGATGCTTATGCAGACAAATCTTTTCTTTCATTTAGTAATAGCAGTATACAGAGAGAAAGTTCAAACAATTCCGAACAAAAAATGCACCTTGATTCGCCACAAAAAATAAAATTCCAAATTTTCCCGAGCAATGAATGCATAAAAAGCCGCATCACAGTGATCACTGATATCAAAGCTCTTGAACGATATCGTTACGCTGGCGCGAAGGAAAATAGAGAAGAAAGGGTCCATGTAAATGAGCCCTTACGAAAGTAGAGAGCAAGATGGTCGCGTTGGGCGTGGTCGATGTTAAAGATGCACCGTCTGAAATATTCATCGGTGATAAAAGGGTTGAAGTAGATGCGACGCTCTACAGACCACGGTCAGTGGAATCCTCATAAGAGCCAGGATATCGAAGGGCTGCATCCTTTGCAAATTCACGAGAGGGCAAAGTTAATCCAGGGCAGCGCGAAGTTTCCAACGGCGGATCTAGTCCTGGTGTGATAACGATTTCGTGTACACCAGCTCTCCCTGAAATGCTCGCACCCGACCGCTAAAAGGTGGAGGACCTTCCAAGTTCTCCGCAGAGTCCAAGTTGTTGAAACGTTCGGTTGTTTCTCGGCTGGTCGCATTGTAGCCACTGTTCCGCGGTGTAGCTTGAATTTTAGCTGCTTGTCTGCGAACCTTTCATTGCGACCCACCTAATCTTTTACTCGATCGTTTGCATTCCTTCCATCGTTCCCGTTAAATTCTCTCGACGTACTTTCTTTTCGAAGCAGCACGATTTATCGCCTGTGTGTGCCCATAATTATGAAAGGATTACATTTGAATAAATGAACAAATATTTTTATGGTTAATGATTACGATTATGATTAATGAACATTTATTAGGAATGTGAAATTTTGGGTGAATCTCATACGAAATTATGTTGTTTCTAAAGTTTGAATAGACTTGGAGAATTATGGACACATAAAAGTGAAAATACAACAGTTTCAGCTCGGGATTAATCATTTTATTCGATAGTCAGAGCAGAGCTATTCGGGGGTCAGAAGCTACTGAACCCTTTATTCATTTTATCATCCTGCCGCTTTCGGTACGACTACTTAGAGATATAACGTATATTGAAGTTGAATTCTCTTCATTAATGTCATCCAAAATTGATACCGTTCCGAAAGAGCACTTTACCCGTCTATTGCGCGAATTTACGGTGGTCTCTTTGGACAATTCTGGCTCGTCGCGGGTACGTCGGTAAATGGCGTTATTTGATTCCAGTCAAACACTACATTGCGCTAAAAATATCCTCGTGTCCGTCGATTTCGTGTAGATATTTGAAACCGGTTTACTAGTTACATTCGCAATGCTTTAGGAGAGTACTTCCATGTTTAATTTTAAATTTTATGAAATTACGCGGCCGAGAAATTTATTTTTGATTTCATTAAGATGTGCTCAGTGTTCAAATTGAATTTCCATGAGGTAGTTGAAACCTAACAAAACTGTACTGTAACATGATCATATATTGTATAATTTGTAATGTATATTCTATATAAACCTTACATGGTTTAAAGCAATAAATAAATGCTAATAATAATAGTGCTTGAAAATGTTTCTGTCTGTATTTCGAGGGAAGGATTTTCAATTGGCTCACTATCGGTAGAACAATCTCTAAAGTGATGCGTTCATAGTTGCCGAACAAGGGGTCGGACGCTGACGTATAGCTACCGGTATACAAAGAGATGTTTTTCTATTGTCTGCACGGAATTTTCGGAAGGGTTTCGCGTGGAAATGTATGCGGCCCGCCGCGGCCTCATCCTTTATCGAATTTACCTCGCAGCCCTCCGAAACGATTGTAGTACAACGAATCGATTGAGATTCAAACTCACGCTTTACGCAACTCCATCGCGTAAATATTAAGAAGGACGCGCGGGGAGAATTCGTATTCCGCCGCGAGGCAGAGATAAATCCCGCGAGATTCATCCGGCGACGTGCCGACATATTTTTCGAATCACAGTGTCCGTTGATCGCATCAGATTTATTATACTCGGCCGGCTTGGCCAATCGAAACGCAACCGCCACGTATAAATCATCGCGCGTCGACCACTCGTCGAAAAAACTTTATAGGATCGCCATCAAAGTTTTCGGGGTATTATGATGAACAATGTGTCCGCGTTATCCGAACGCAATTAATATCTATTGTTGTTCAGCTGGAGGACAATTTCCGAATCAGCCGAGATTATATATTGAACTGTAAATTAACGCGACGACAAATAATTCGACGTCCAGAATAATACCATAAGTGCTCATTCCGCGGAAGCCAATACGATAATTCTTCGGTAGGTGAGTTTTATCATCGATCGGGAATATGAAGAGAAGTCCAAAGTAGAGACTGTAACTTATTATTATTCATTTATGGCTTTAAATCATATGCGATTCTGTTACAATATGGCTTAGTGACTAACTTACAATTAGTTTCATTAGACTACAATTAAAGTAAATTAAAGGATTTATGAGAAAGTCGAAATATTGTCGATTACATTTTGTCGGACTTTGAATAGCGCATTTATACAAAATCATTACGTATAATTAACGCAGAGTCCACGATAATCGGATTTATTAACGTTACGAACTTCACCGAGTTAAACTGAATAAATTTCATCCCCGTGTTGAAACACTTGCGCCTTCTGTATCATTCACGATTTCTAATCCTGATGAAGGGGCTATTCTGGTTTTTTATTTTTCAAAATCGCTTTTTCTTGCACTTTTACTTATCGTCTCGCGAAGACATATTCGGCATGGAAAGTTTGATGATAATCTGCAGATTGGTTGACCGTCGAAACGTTTGATAGATGTAAAAAGTTTGGACTTGAGAGGGCGAAGAGATTCATAAGGTTTCCTCATTACATGTTGCACGAGAACGAGCCATTCCAGGAATGCCAATATGACGAATTTCCCCTGGGACTCTCACAGTCCTCGTTGCTTCTCTCTCGATCTCTCTTTTTCTCTCTGACTACCTGTGCTCCAGCATGCTCTCTCTCTCTGTCTCTCTCTATCTCTCTCTATCTCTCTCTATCTCTCCCTCTTCTGGTCTCCTTATCGTGATCTCGCTCGCCCGCATCCGAGGGCACGTCCGAAGTCGTCGATGCGATAGAGTTCTATCGGTGAACGTTAATACCACGCACACACGCGTCGAATTGGACGCTGTTGTTTCAGGCATTCACTTACCTAATGCCCGCCTTTGGGACCCATTTTGGCATGGCCTGTGGTGGCGTGCGTTGAATGACCCAGAATTTCGCGCATTTATGCGAACGCTCCATGCTCCGTTCACTAGCTACATAGTAGGTCTATGCAGACAGTCAATCCTCGACCATACAATTTTACCCCCAGCCGTACAATCACCTGACACGGGTTTCGGGAAAAGAAGAAACGCGTTCCATAAGCTATTCCATTCCGAGAGTTTCGCCGCTGCGAGAACGGAAGTGCCAATAATATCGTGAACGCGCCAGACAGTACCCTGCATTCCCCGGCTACGAACACACGTTTTTGAATATTTTCTCCATCCTCGTGAATACTGCCTCGGTAACTGCTCGCTCACGCTGTCTGCCGCAATATGGACCTCGGATACGATTCTTCTGGAGATCGTTAAAGTATTGCGTCGGCTCCACCTTAACCCTTCGTACACCGAGTTCTCTTCGATGCCGTCGACAACCACGATTCCCCAAGCCAAGAATTTTGTTTAGTCATTCACATTGTTACTATCGAGCATTCAATTCTAACAAAGTCTAACAGATATGAATGTTGCGTGTTTCTTTTTAGATGAAATACAATTTGACTCATGTGTAAATAACACTAATTTTATTTTAACACTTGATCCTGAAGGATTTCTGGACTTCGAGATTTTTTCACCGTTACAGAGGACAGAGAACCTGGCAATTTAATATATTATACGTTGTGTAGATAGCTAGATAGCGCTAACCATTGCAGCTAAAACACAGACGTCGACCGGTGAATAGAGCCGCGAGTATTTCTGAAAATTTCGGAGCTTCATCCCCGGAGTTGGTATACTATGTATAGCGCAGTAAACCGATGGCGGCCATTATTCGAGCGCATCGTGCCTCGCGAACCGCGCGTCCTTTATCACGAATTCCCTTTATCGCGGAGCACGACCTTGGATTATTGCGCGAATTTCTAGCCGCCACTCGGAGCCACCATTACTATGCAGTCGCCTATTCGGTTAATTTTGTAATCGCTGAAACGTCCGTATTTATCGCTCGTGCGAAACTGCTCGGCTAACTTTCCATTGTGCTAATCCGCTTGAATAGTTTAGCGAGCGCGGACCAGGGTTGGACGTGCATAATTATGTTCGCGTTGCCCTTCCGAGTTTTATAAGATCGTGTGTGCTTCTCGCTGACAGGGGCCAACGGTCGAGCTACCGAATTATTCGATGTTCACTCGTAAATGCTCCACCCCGAAGGAAAATCAGAATGTGTGTTGCATACGTTGCGGTTATTTCGCTGAAATCAGCCCGATTGATTGGTCGCGCGTGACACGGATACACGAGATTTAAATTCCGAAACGCGGACGTGCGCACAATGAGCTTCCCAGTACATTCGAAACTCGTCCGGAATTTTCAGACAGCGTGTCTACGACCTGCGGCCGTCTTCCAGACGAATCGGATGTCACAGCTCGACGGACACGTGTTACATTACAAATCTGTTTTTATCGCATTGTTCATGCGATCGCGGCACACCAGGTATCTGCTTGTTCCTAGAATTTCTCTTTTGTGGGAGCGACGATTCTTTCGTAATCAGAGCTGGGTGAAACACCATTTCATTTGTTAGAAAATCTTTTTAAAATAGTGTTCTAATTAAAGGATTCTCAAAGTAGAGTGGTTAGTAGACTGTGCGGATCTTTATGCATTTATAGCAGAGAATTGAGTAGATGAAATTCAAAATTGTTGGAGAATTAAAAAAATTCAAGATGTCCGTACATGATTTTTATTTTGTAAATTTGTAAAAAATTTTGATTTTGAATGAAAGATTTGTAAAAAATGTGCTTGACCTTGATTTTCAAGGTCAAACATGTTTCCATTGCATCGTATAGTGCTCGTAACTAGAGTCAGATACGAATTTAACGCCTTCCTCATTTTTCGCGGTATTGCAAGCGCATTCCTGAGGTTTACTGCACAGGACCAGCGGAGGCTAATCGTCGTTTGGGTTATCCAGTTTCGTCGAACCAATATTCTTTTACCACCGTTACCGGTCATATTATTTATTGGCCCGTTAGACTTTATTAAAACGCGTTACCGCTTTATCGTGCGATTCCTTGAACAATGTTCCAACACCCGGAACAACGTCACGAGATTATGGAAAAAAAGGAAAGAACGGCTAGTAAGAAATGTTTAGAGTGCAGTTACGGTTCTCGTTAATCCTCGGTTATGTAACGCATCGGTAAACGCGAATCCGGCTGATGTATGCAGCATTAAATGCCCTGGAAACACAGTCAATTTAATGTAGTAATTGCAATTCTCTTCCGCGAGCGAGGCTTACGGCGCGGCGTTGACTTGCGCAGTTGATTATGCGAGAAACTGTAGCTGCCTCCTGCAACGGACACCACCGGTTCCCCGGTTGTAATGTTCTCGATTTTCCCGATGTTTGGACATAATCGTCGTAACGCACCCGGTATAGCGTTCCCTTAATATCATTGCAGCGCCTGGCGATTCGGCTGCGAGCATTGCCACGATGTAATGCTACCTCTCAAGTTCAAGTTTCGCCGAATCCTCGAGATCATCGTGCAAGAGTTTGCAACCGAATACCGCGCCATAAAGTGTCCGATGGATCCTGTAAGCTGTAAACTGCAAACTGTGAACTGTAAACAGGATGAGTCTCGCAACACGACGACTCAAATAACTCCTAAGTTAATTGCTACGAAAAAATGGTTCAAACGAATGTGTAGTACTCGTAAAGTACTCGTAAAGTACTCGTTGTGCGATCGCCTTTCCTGGAGAATTAATGTTACAGTGGAAAAGCGTTTATAAATTTGAAAATCATAAAATTCATCTTCTAGTTCAGCCATTTTCGGGATGGATTTGTGTGGGAAAATGTTTCGAGAAGCATTTTAATTTGCCTCTTGAGCCCGGGTCCGTAAACTATCGCGCTCCTCGGCGTGTAGATAATGAGCCACGTAACTTCAGCGTTGATACGCTCGCAGCTTGTGCATCGTCTGTACATTTATTCACTTATGGCAAGGTCTACGCGCACGCGCGCTTAACGAGCAGAGATTCGTGCTGGCACGATTTATCAGAACAATAAATTAACAGATAACAATGCTCGGGCGCTTGAAACACTGAAGGCGATTACGAGGTGCTATGATTGGATTTTTGCCATTACCGTCGCGGAAAACGGGATATCGTGGCTGCGTATCCGTTAATGACGCCGACGGGCACAGGAGAAAAGGAAGTTTTCGGGGGACGATATAAATCGAACCGTGCCGGGTCGATTCCAATAATCTGCGAATATATCTCGCGCGAACACCGTAGGGCTTGAACCAACCCAGGCCTCGTTTGCGAACTCGATAATTGTTGCTTCCTCGATAGGAAATGGAATTTATCGCGACGATTATTCAGAATACTCGGCGAAACGTCGCTCGTAGATTCGTTCATTACAACACACACTTCGTGATTATGCTCTTCACTTCGGAAATTCATGTGCGATACTCTCGCGGCTTCCTTCGCGCACGAAATTCATGAAAAGCTGCAGCAGACAATTTATTTCTTATCGTGGAAGTCTTTCGAAAAGCAACTAACAAATTATTCAGGATAATTTTCAATCGAAATCGCCAGTTAAAATTGTCGTATCATTATTTGAAACAGTTTCGAAATCATTAGCCCTTTTCACACAGTGCTATTTTAACTTGAACACTTCTTCCGATCTAGAATAAGGTATTGTATCCGAGTGTGCCAAACTATTTCCTTGTTAAATAAGTTTCCTCTGCATCGGAGTATCGGTAAGTCCGCGTTACTAATTCAAAGGCAACAGTGCCGGACGTGTGTCCGGTAGCACAACACTAACCATGGAATTCGATACGTATCGGTGTTAATGGATACACCGTCAGATTGCTCCTGTCACTAGCCATCAATACGCAAGAAAGGTCTAGCATGAACAGCCATATCGATAGACGGTAGCTACTTCGATCGGTGTACTAGGATTGAAACATTAACTAACCAGTCGGACAATGTTTCACGGGCACGATTTCACTGGCGAACCGAAGACCAAAGCGAAGTGTCTCTTTCTTGAAATAAATCGGTCGAAAGTAGAATGTGTCGAGCTACACACTTGTACTCGGAGACTCGGAGACTCGGACATTTTTTAATAATGGTACAGCAAATTTTCGACTTCCAAGTGTTGATGAAACAAACAAATGCGTCTATAAAAATGTATGTAAAACGTGCAAAGATCTTCTTACTTTCTCCAATGGATCCCGAAATTACTATACCCCCTCTCTAAACCGCCCCGGCAACCTCTAGAGGGCGGCATCATCCACTTCGGGGAGTTCGATTCGATCTCGTGTAAATGATTTCAACGCGCATCGAAAACAGTCAGGTAAGGGATGATTCAAGTTCGTTCCTGGCGAGTCTTGATCAGTGTCACCGCGCCGGGAAGTTCTCGGAACTGATAAATTGTAGAGCGTTGGAAAATTACAGTTTACTGATACAGGCGGACGCATACAGGGACGGGTGGTGGAGAGGGACAGCATTGTGCTCCGTGTGGTCTTTTGTACCGAGCTCGAGGAAATTTGTTTCGGGCAAAGCGCTTTGCTGATTCCAGCCTTCATGCACATCATTAAACTTTGCCGAAGTTGTTGCTTATTCCTCGTACACAAACGCAAGGGAACGCGGCCGCCTCTAAGTAACTGGTGCGATTCTGTGTACCGAAACGTCGAATCTCCTTCCACTCTTACCGCCTAGATAAACTTGCCTAGAGAACTTTCAAATCCGACACATGAATCCGGACACAGGATATCCCGGGGGGAAGAAGCACCCAGTTAACTTCCTATTCCGCGGGCTCTATCCGAACAGATTTCCTGCTCTTCTTTCGCTCTTCTTTCTCTCTCTCTCTCTCTCTCTCTCTCTCTCTCTCTCTCTCTATATATATATATATATATATATATATATATATATATATATATCTTTCTCTCTTCATCCCTCGAAGGAAAAGACGAGATCGGGTTTACTCGACATCGCGCGCGAGCCTGATCGAATCGAAGACGGTCGATGCCAAATAAATTAATCTCGTCCGGAGGAGTAGGTACCTACAGCTTTCGCGAAGTTCAGATTGGAAACGCTTTTGTTCGAAAATTGCTACCTAGAAATATTCGATTCGGAGCGAGCGATTGTTAAAGACGGAGTAAAATAATGGTTGCCCGGTTGGCAATCATTTTTCGAGTGTAACTTCCCGAGAGTTGTGTGCCGGGGAAATGCGAAAGACTCCTTTGCCATAGAAAGGAGATTTCATTTGAACCGAGTTTTTTAAAATTCGTCTACAAAAATTAAAAATTGCATAAACATCCGCAGTCCACTAACATTTCACGAAAACAGCAAACACCGAGTAGAAATCGAAGTCCGCGAAACTGCAGACGTATATCGATTTCGAAAACCGCTCGCGCCGCGCCGTACGAAAGAATAAAACCACGCTAAACACTGTTCCACATTCCGCCGCGCAACAAGCAGTCCAATTACAAAAATGAAATTTCCCGGTCCGAGGGAGAGCTGCGGCATGTCGTAATCGGGTTTAATAAAAAGATAGAATCAGACACGGACGTTCCTCGATATTCCTCGTCGTAGGTAGGTTTTCGTGTTGGCCAGGTCGCGCGCGTGGCTCCGCGAACTGCTTTGCGCCGCACTTACGTGGAACTTGAACGAACTAGATTTACGTGTAGATTAGTCTCGTTGGCTTTCATGAATTATTTACTGTAACGTTCCCGCGGGAGGGCGGGACGACGCGTCATGCCAGAACGAAATCCAAATTTTCTACAGCCGCCGCTGGTATGTAACTTCTTATAATCTGATTTTCCATCGAACGCGCTACCCTTCCACCGCCTGGTATTTACCGGAGGGTCGTGTGCACACGTGTGCGCGGGGGTGGGTCCTGGGACGTGTCCTGCACACCCGTATAACCGGCACGATTCCATCTGTGCCGGTGAAACTTTCGCGAAACTAGTTTACCCGTGATCTGGATGTAACTTCCGCGCGGGTGTTATATTAAGCCGTCGCTAAATCTTAGGACGCGTCGGGAGAGGGAGAGAGCGAACGAGAGTGAGAAAGAGAAAGGGAGAGAGAGTTAGCAAAACCGATAGGCCGTATGTCTGCCGTGGGTGTTGATGCCGAGTGCCTTCGTCAGGGCTCGAGTATTATTTATGTCCCAGGTCAACAAGTTGTCGCGGGAGTTATACTCCCTTGATTGCGACTCTGCAGAGAGCGACGATGACGACAAGCGACGCCGAGGTTGCGCGACGTTAACCTGCATTTTCGCCAGCGAAACAGGCGGCCATTAAACTTTAACGCTGAGTTCGGACGGAGATCCGAATGTTTCAGGCGTGCACTTTGAGGATGGAATTTAGCGACGAGAAATATAGCAGTTGCAACACGGTTAAGCGCCGCGGGGAGAACCGAGGTTCGGGACACCCGGCGAATCTTAATGTAAACGGAAAGTCTCCGGTCTCATTTTCGACAATTAAAAGTTCCGCGAATAGACTGATAGCGGCGTCGACTGCTCAGCGATTCGCCGGTTCTCCCTTGCGTTCTATCGTGGCATTAACACTTTTAGTGCAGATTGGGCGGTAATGTAGAATGTCTTCGGGGTTGTTTCTTTTCGATGAGAATCGTACGTCGAATTGGCATTGAACGAGGTTTACGACATGAGTCACGGTGCGTGGTTTTATGAGACAAAATAAAGAAATTACCTCGTGTAAAATGTACTAGGTCGTTCGAAAAGCCATTTGTTTTCTCGGGGAAAATGAAAGCACACCATTTTTTCTTTCGTGCACTGCATTTTTACCCTTGCGGTAATAATATTTTTAAAAACTTCACCTGAATTGCAACAAACTGGAGCGAAATAAGAATTTATTTTCTATCTTAATATGTTTCATACGTTGACAATAATATAATAGTATTTTAAATTACACCTACTCATTTCTGACAAGAATGCATGAAATCCACTGTCTGGTAATAAATGAGGAAAACCGAAATTACTTTTCGAACGACCTAATAACCTACTGCTAATACACCGTGAATTTCAATTTGATCTTCTCGCGTTGCTCACCTTACGCTAAAATGCACTATCTTAATAGCATTTCATGCAAATAGAGATCTGCATCTCAATCGTCCGTATACGCAAAACGTATTACATAGACCGCGTCGCGCATACAAAACGTAAACTTATCGCGGTTAAAAAATATGTGACACGTGCACGCGTCACATGGTCGAGGAAATATTAAATTATGAGACGCGTTGGAGTTTGAATATTTTATACATACTATGGAGGATCGTTGGTCATACTGTATATCTATTTTCAAAAAAAAAAATAAAAAAATAAAAAGGATCGCTGAGATACAGCAACAGTCACAATAGCTATTCCATTTCGAGCGGCCAAATATCATCAATTTGAAGCTATTAGAGTGGGGTGGACAGTTTTAATGACCAACGGTGTACGTCAGGTCATTTTTAAAAAAAAACAGGCTATAGCCGTCCACTCGACTGCAATCGCAACAGATTGATGACTACACTGTAGATCTTCATGCATTTATGGGCCATAAAATTCTTTTTAGTATCCGCAGTGTAGCAACTTTAATTGAATTCGATACAGCTTTTTTGGTCATTTTTTATTCACGAGAATTATTGTTATAGGAAATAAAACTATACGCCACTTTAAAAAACAAATCCTTCACGGGAACACCTTTTACTCGATTCCGGTCGAATCGATTTAAACTCGTGCGTCATTCGCAATGAATGGTCTCGTATGAATCTAGTATGAATGTTTTGTACAGTGAGTGATGAAATTATGTTGGTTGAATTATGAGTTTGGAAATTGTTTATAAGAGCATAGAAATTCAATTGTACTTGAGTCGAATAGACGGAAAGTAATGTTGAAGTATTAGGGATTCAGATTCTCCGCCATTGCAGCTTAGTTCGAATCGTGTTCCGACGAAACTTGGGTATCGGTCGAAGTTGATTCAGCCACGAGCGCTGCAGGGTTAATCTTTTGCGGCGCAGATGCGACTTGCGGGCCCGCGGAAGTTTAGACTAATATTATTGTCCTTCCCCCTTGGGACAGTCCTGTGCATGATTCTAATGCATTCTAATAAACGCGGGAATTGGTGATAATGCCTCAGGTACGAACAGTTCGAAGTTCGGACAGCAACGGAACCCTTGTGTCAGTTTATGAATTAGGGTCAATTACTTTACTACTAGTCAATTACTCGAGCCAAAGCATAATTTATCATGCTTTAGAATCCTCTTTTGGTTATTCAATCTTGTAGGCCGTGCCGATTCGACTATTTGTCTGTAAGAATTCAGCTAGCTGGGCTTTTTTGAACTCTTATCACCGGCGAGCGTGGTTTTGTTTAATCAAGTGTTAGACGTTCGCGCGTGGTATAGTATAATATACGACCTTCGTCTTCGAACGACAACGAAATTCTCTCTCCCTCTCCTTCAAACAAAGCTGTCGATCACATTAGTATTAGTTAGAAATAGATTTCTATTGGAATGATGCAAAGCCCCATGCGACCAGTTACGTAGAAAGTGGAGTGCGAGTATTTGAAGGTTAAATTTCCAAAGGGACTTTGAAGTACTACGTCGGAAGAAGGGTAGGTCGTGCAAATTAAAGCGCAACAGATTTTGCAAATTTAAGCGATCGCTGCTGGTGTATGTAACCCCCGCTTAACGGGATTCATAAATCGCAGCAATATTTGAATAACGGACAGCATTTCTGCATAACTTGGCGCATTGACATGCAAATTCGTACTGATAAAAATGCGCAGTGACGGAAGGGCCATTTCGTATCTGTGCACCTTTTCACGAAATGGAGACGCATGGTTCTCATAAATCGGAGAACATGTTTAGCACGTTATGCTTGTTTTACGTTCAATTTTTTTCTCGCACTGATTTTTGACGCAGCCAGCTCGTGAACTAGAACGTTCTTTCGTACAGATTATTACAGGGTATAGTGAATAACGAGAATGTTAGTAACATTGTGAGAAAGAAAAAAATTACAAGTATTTTAAAGGCTATCATATACATATACGCATCAGTTATTAATTGCATACATTTCAACTAGAACAAGAATTCAACAAACAAACGTTCCGAATGATGTCGTGTCTGGTACCATTCTAATTTGAGAAATGTGAGAAATACATGGGTAGAAGTTTCAGAAAGAAATAATTAAAATTTTTCACAAATGTTATTATATCTTACGCGCGTAACCAGTCATTACTATAATTGCACGTTTGAACGCGTCGCTTTTCCGATCGCGAACTTCCGCATAATGAGAGAGGCGAATTGCGCCGAGCGTCAACGAGAAGGATTGTGAAATCGAGGCGATACGGATCGCGGGACGGAAATATAGAAGTATAATTCGGTGGGACAGATAAGAAAGCTTGGCGAAATAAAATTTTTAATGCGGTCAACAGCCTTTCGAGTGCGAAACAGGCGAGTATCGGCCATAAAAGATAAGCAAACGGCGAGGTAAGTCGAACGGGGACTAAATCCGATAAGTCTGCGGAATCAATTCGTTGCACGTAGGTGACCTGTGTATATTTATCTTTTCACGTATACTGGGTAAAATGTACCCGACGAGATAAAAGCGTTGGTGGCTCCTTTCGAACACACCGCGCACGCATACATGTGCGCGCGAGCGATAAGACAGCTTTTCGTCCGATAAACTTTACTATACTGCGAATCAATAGGCATGTTCACTCTCCCCCTCCCCCCTCTCTCTCTCTCATACGTCCTCTTGTTCGTTAAATTGAAAGGAGCGCATTAGTGTCGATGAAAAATTAAACGATGATCAGTGTGTCGTGTCTCTCTTTGTGCAGACGACATTTATTTCTGCGTTCTCCGACACACGGATCCGCGATCGCGACGACCGAGCGTGATTCATTGTACGCATCATCGTGGAGAATAGTGACGTACAGAAATATCTTTCCTCTATTCCAACCGCTTCGTATATATCGATACTGATATCGACTCGGAAGAAAATGGATTGAAAATGTTACGGAACCCGCAGTTGTCGCGACCATCAATCCGGTCGCTCAGAAATGAAAAATGTTGTTACTCCACTGCGGATTTTATGCCTGTATCTCGAAGAATTGAAACCTGTAAAGAGATTGAAAGAATTTAAGAATGTCGATGTACTATGCTCAACATGTTAGAATGATGAATGAGGAAAACGAGTAAATATGTAACAAACAAAAATGTATAGATTATTTAAAAGCTTTTCTATTTAAGAGCAGACATTAATATATTAGCGAGCGAAGAATGGACATTAAAATGTTGATAATTTATTCGATATAAAATCATATTTAATAATAATTATTTCACTAAGAGTTAAACGTTTTAATGCCGCACGATATTATTTTACAGTGATCCCGTGCGGCGCGGGATCAACATTGCGGGAACCGCATCGTGCCTGCAGAACGAAACACAAATATTTGTCTTATTGCGAGCTCCCCAAAGAGTTCATTGTCGAGTATCAATTTTTTTTCACCGCAGTATTGATTGTTCGTCGAAAGGCGTTCAGAACCGCGAGCTGTTTTTCCGCGAGATAGGGAAATTGTCAGCGATTTCCGCGAAAGGAAGCCGTGTCACTTTTTTTCTCTCGGTAAAAACCGCCGAAACATGTAATATAACAGCCGTTTACAGTGGCACGGAACAAGTACCGGTGAACTAGCGTGAGCGCAGCGGTTTCTTTGATGTGTAGTTAACAATGAAACGAGATTGCGTTGGATCGAACCGCGGCGCCGCGTTCGCCGGACAAAGAGCCACCAGATGAATTGAACACGAAAAAAGAGGTAGCATTGTTGCTTTGCGCCATTCACGTCAATAACGCTGGCCACCGAAGGCGGGATGTTAAGTTTAACCACAGCGAAGCCCGGCGCCGCGCCGCCGCTGTCCGGAAGCAAACACTTGCTGAGATATGCACGCGGAAAATTGAAGCCCGTGACCGAGAGCGTACCAATTGATCGGCCGTTTCCTTTTCGTGCCTTAACCGAGACGGATCTGGATAAGAAACCCGCGAAATGACTCGCGAAATTCCGATTTTCACGGAAGTTGGATCAAGTCGCTGAAACCTGTACCCCTTTGATAAAATTCATTTTAAAGCAGTGGACATGTTAAAAATATTTTATTTATTATAATATGTTATTTATTAATATTTTTATTTGACTCCTGTGTCCTGCAGTCGATACGAACATTTTTTATTTTGCATAAAGATCCGCAGTCTAGTAATCACTAGGCTGAATAATATTTTGTTTGGTTCCCCATTCTTACAAATCGTCTGGGAACATTGCAAATTGCGTAAACTTCCGCAGTCTACGACGACCGCAGTCTACTATAGAAATCGATTTTACCTTATCAAATAATTTTGTTATCCAGCGTTATTTGATGTGACGTTGATGGGATGAAACCTGTGGGGCGAGACCTGAATGCTGGGCGTAAGAAACATACTTGATCAAGTATCTTGGAAACTATTGCAGCCGAAACTGCGGGCGTTAACGTAAACGTGACTCCAATAGTTTCCAAGATATTCGGTGAAATATGTTTCTCTTGAAAAACATAGGAGATCGAATGTACAAGGGACTAACACTGTCATGGTTGTATGCATCTATCTAGGTCCTCGCGAAAACGATGTTTGCATGAAATCCTGTAGGTCGTCGATTTTACGATTCCGTGATTCCATGAAGTAGTCATCAGTGTAGCGATTTCACGGGTGTGCAGTGGTGTGCGCGGAGTTTAATGAGTTCGATCGTGCTCGTATCGTGTTCCGTGAATCCACGGATCCGTGTATCGGTTGCGTCTGCTTCGAAACGCTGAATCTGCTAAATAAATCAGTGGAAATTTGCGAACAATTAACTCCTCCAACTTCCTCGAAAAAGATCCTATTTAATCCTGCAAAGCTATTAACCGCTGAAGTACAGAAATATTGTAGATCATCGAGATTCTATATTTCTATATGCAGGCGAATCTATTTCTCAATGTTTTTACTTCTCGTTTGTAGACGTGTAAAATATTATTTCGAGAGCATCTACGTTTGCATAGCTCATGCAGATAGCGTAACAGAATAAATCGACCAGCCGCGATGCCTCGAATCAATATCGCTGGTCCCGTCGATGCTGTTTGGCTTTTATGTCAGCCCGAGTTCACCTGATTACCGAAGACTGGGAATATCGTACTTTTCCGTGAGCCAGCACCGGAGAGGACTTTTAAATTCTACACGGTCGTAAAATACGTCCTATCAGTCCCAGATATCTGAAAGAACGATGGCGGGAAAACTAAACTGGCGAAACCCTTTTGGCCGGAACAAGACAATGCACTTCCGCCCTCGTTCCTCGCATTATCTTCTCGCCTCGTAAGTTTCCTCGCTATTATAGCTCTTACTAAATCGGTTTTGCATAATCCCGCTTGAAACTAGCGCCGCCTGCAGTGTCCTATCCCTGGATGAATCGCACATTCGAATTTACTTTTACACACGACCACGCCTGGCCTGTCCGACTTCAAGCCGGTTCCAAATTCCTACTAGATCTTCTATTCGCAAGCCCCGCAAGCAAACCTAGCCGAAATTTATTTGTGCGAGATTACTTTCGGTCGTCGTTCACCCTCTCCCTCAAGGGTAGACTCGTTTCCACCCTTCTCGCCTTCTCATTTCTCGATAATGCAAAGATGGGCTTTTTCAGTAATCAGAAGCGCTAGATAAAAAGATGAATCAATCAAAAGTCCTATTTTTACGTTTATACATATATTATATTCGGCAGCATGGAGCTTGCGCAGCTTTATTATTATTCTTTTATTATTGTCCGCTATAGTTCTTTAGAAATTTTTCATTTTCCTTCATACACTTGCATGAGACTAAATGGTAATGCAAACCGTAAAGTTATAGAAAAGACTAAATAGTCAAAGTAAATAACTAAAGCGTGGGGACTAACTGAATGAGATAAACAAACATAGAGAGTAAGAGACCAAGCCGCGAGCAAAATTCGTGCAAATACACTCTTTCAATTTTCGCAAGGAATTAAAACCGCGTTATTTCGTGTAAATGTTATCCTGCATTAAAAATAAGCTCCGGTGAGGGGTTGAATATTATTTCATTCGCCGAAAGAATATTCAACTAAATATAAAAATTGTCCACTAGATTGAATTGTCCAATTTGATTTTCTTTTTTAATATGTTCTATTGTGGTCTAACGTTTATAATATTTTTAATTAGACCTACTCGTTTTCGTCATAAATGCATCAAATCCGTTGTCTACTGATAATTGTTAGGAGTTACATTACTACACTGCAACCTCCCCGAAATCCAATTTTGATTTACAGGAACCCAAACACACCATTCATCACTAAGACACAAAATAAAGTGTCGTTGAATTTTGTCGAGGGAAAGTACAATTTCGTCTTCGCGAAATAATTTATTGCACACCTTACAGTCGGGCTGCCGAAAGCGTCGAACGCTGTCAAAACTGTACAATATAAAAGCGCGCGAAGACGTGATAAATCAATCCGGGGCAAACATATATTACGACAGGGAGGAAATTACGTCGACGGCCGTGTCAATGTGCTGTCAAGAGGGCGCGAGCTGGCATATAAGAAACATTGCGACGCTGGAGTTCCGTGCGCGCCGGCTGTTATGATTTATTCGAGCTCGCGCGGATTCGTGAAACGCTCCTATGCTGGAGTGGTCCTTAGCTGCAATGATCAACATTTTGTTGCTGGTTTCTCTTTCTTCTCTTCGTTCTTCACCGCGGTGTTAGGTGTGAATCAGACCTGACTAATCTTAACGCAAACTACGATGATTGGGTTGCTATTAGTCAGTACGATGTACAGAACAAGTTAGTCATCAATCTATAATGAATCTACTATACATATTTAATAAAGAAACAAATTTTATTCAATGAGATAATCATCTTTAATCACAGTAACCAGAATTTATTAACAAAATACAAACGAGATCTAAATCTACATACATAAATTTAAATTTAAATAAATCTTTTATTGAAAAACAAAATATTATGGAAATATACAGGGTGATTCTGGGAACTGGGACAAGCTATTTCTCGGTTTTAAGTAAAAATAGAAAAACATGATAGAGGAAAAAAATCATATTTTAGCACCTCAATTTTGGGTGGATGCACCGATGCACCCGCCAGGTGCAATTGCACTTTATTCTTTACTTGCTACAAGAAATGCTGTGTTTACTCTGACAAAAAAATGTCAAATATCTCGTGAAGTATTGACATTTTGATGCTCTCGGGTTAGTACAATACTTTTTCACGTCGGATAATGAAAGGGTTGGTTTAACAAAAAGATTGTGTTGCATTAAAGAGTAAAGCAAACCCTAGGACGAAAGAGAATCGAAAGTTGACAATTAAGGGGTGCACTATTGCACACACGCGGTGCAGCGTCGCGTCGGGGCGATTCGAGCGTTCCTCGGGCTTTGTGTCGCGACAATAATCCATAAACAAGCGCCGCCGTCGATGGCATTCGGCATTATCGGATTTGTAAAGCGACCACCGTTTGCGATGGTCGTCTGCAAACTCATTGACGGTCGACGACGCTCCTCCGTGTTTCCTGGTCCACGGTTCTCGCCATAATCGCGGCACTGTCACCGATCTGTAGCCGGATCTACGTAGATTGCTGCCAGTTACCCGAATTCCAGCACGAAATTGCATCGTCCCTGCGGAATCTGAATATTTTGTCGGTTCACACGGATCCCTGAAAATCGGCCCAACCCTCTTGCATCGATCCCTTCGATCCTGGGGCTTCGCCACTCAAAAATGTAATAACATCAGGTCCGTTCGATCATACCGGATTTCTTTACGCTGCGCTATTCTCTAGCGAAATTTAAAGACAATTTTTAGTTACTTATTTATCGAGTTTCATCGTCGAGAGTATCGCGAAATTTTATCAAGGAATTTACTACAGTGAGTTTACAGAAAATCCATACTTTACCGAGCACAGGTATTCAATCAAACTAATTAGTAGCAAAATAAAAATTTCTTACCTGAATTGCAATAAACTGGAGTTCAAATTTTCCTAATATATAATTAAAATATATATAAATATAAATATAATGTATAATTTTAAAGCAATAAATAAATAATAATATTATAATTAGCATCCGTAATAAAGGAGGCCTCGCAGAGCCAAGGAGGCCACGTTCGATCATTTTGACGGTAGTTGCGAGCGCGAATGAAAATTCTAGAAATAAAACTGGAATGACAACGCGTCCGCGCCGTAACGCGCGCGTACCCCGAGCGAAGAAAAGTTATTCGAAATATTTCCATATAAAGGATCACAGCGAGCAGCGTCCGATTCATTCGGACGCCGCTGAAGTTACATCTTTTTATTTCCTCGGAGTTCTTCCTCGGTCGAGCAACTTTTATGACGCGCGCCGGCGAGAAAGACTTCGTCATTTTTCTCTTAATTTACTTCTGGAAAGTATGCCCTGGTAACAACTCGGGGATTTTTGCGCAAGGGATGAATGAGAATCCAACGAGAACCGACCAGCGAGTTATTATTTCCCGGGCAACGATACAGCTTCGTCTCCCCATTGACCACCGCGACTCAATGCGGCCAAGTAACTCTAATTAATGCACGATTAAAAAGGAAACGGACTTTCTAAGTAGACTGCGGATTTTATGTATTTATGATAAAAACGAGTTATGTATTGCAATTTAAAACGGTATTAGTTGGAGCTCATGAACATTATTAAGAAATGAAAGATATTTTTATATGGTCCTCGTTTGTTGCAGTTTGCATAAAGATCCGCAGTAATATTACAAGTATCACGAAATTCAGTGTGATGCGAAAACATCTCGACTTATTTCTAATTGGCTACTCATATGGAATTTCAGTTAAGGGCGATGGGAGAGCGGTCGAGAGAGATAGAGAGAGAGAGAGGGAGAGGGAGAGGGAGGGAGATCGAGTCAGGCCCGCAGGCTGAAATTACATAGCGGTTGTTGCGTTCACGGAGCCCAGGACTTTATCGACGATAGATTAGATACAGCGATCCGCGTGACTGCAGCTGTGCCTATATGTATAAAATTACGCTCGAAGCTGCGCTCCGCATTCAAGGCCGACACTCTTTTTAACGTTTTGTTCGCAGCCCCTCTGGCGGGCGAAGTTAATGCGCGGACACTAAACGTTGTTACATATTGGGTTAGATTGGCTAAATGCTTTGTGTAATTGATTAGATACAATAGTGATCACTAGACTGCGGATCTTTATGCATTTATGAAGAAATTGGTTGGGCGGAATATAAACAGTAAAAGATTGGAACAATTCAAGAATGTTGTAATGTTGCTATAAATGTAACGAAGTCGTTAAGGGATTAAATCAATTTTTATGTTACTTCTGCTTCCCACAATCAAAATGTGAAACATTTTCATTTTACATAAAATCGCCTGTCTCCATCCCGCTAGTAGATCTATTCTCTTTTCGGAAGAGCGGGGATGAGTCGAGTAAGTTTCGGTGTAACAGATTTTGTAAATTTAAGTGTGCTCCACTGCAATTTCCACGTCCTGCGGCGAGGCCTCGCCGGGCCTTCGTACGACCGGTGTACCGAGCAACCTATTATACGATCAATACGTTGTTCGGCTGGTTTGGCCCTGTTCCGAATTTGGAAGCGGTCGCAAAAATTGAGATATTTGTGGCGAACAGTGTCACGTAGTTTGCGATTGACGGGCTCCCCGAATAGGTTCGCGCGCTGGATCTTGTTCTTAAAATGGACCGCGAACGAATCGATACTTTTAATATCGAATTCTCGGCAAATTTCGAACTGTTCCATCGACCTCGCTTGTATGCGCTTTTGAAAGAACACTGGTTTACCAATTATGTAATTCTCCAGGTCATATGCGTCGGAGGGAAAGCAGATTTTTCGCTTGTAAATATTGCAAAGTTATTAAAGCAATTTCTTTATTATCGAAACAAGTCTTGCGTGGCTATTCATGGAATAAACTGTAAGAAATCACGCGACGCATCATAACGCGGAGGCTAGGGAGAGAGGCTAGGTCATTTCAGTCGAGTGTTCACTCCAATTTAACCGTTGCATGAATAGTCCCTGGGCCTGAGAACTAAATTAGGCGAGCGGAGGATAGACAGCAGCCAGATAAGCTACTGTTAGTCTCTTCTAGCTTCAGTATATGTAATTTGCGTTTTACTATGTCAGCTACAAAAATATTTCACCGACGTAATTGGAAGCCTTTTTTGATTTGTCAACCATATTTCTGGAAATCAGGTTTGAAGAGTGAACCCCAGACGTCTGCGTTATGCGCAGCTCTATATTAAAAAATCATATGTGGAAAAACCCAAGCAGATTATATATACTCACGAACAAATTAAAAATTCGTTCGGCGGTCCCTTTAAAATTTATCATCTTCAACTCGAATCTGGAAGCGGAGTTGTTTTATTATCCTCGGTTTTCGGGAAAATAAAACACGCGAGTCCGACTTTCATTTGGGACGAGAAACTCTGTAAGGGTCACCGGGTGCATATTCTTCATTAAAATTCATAAGCTCTGGTTTTTGTATCCCGATTGCAGTAAACCTGTAATTTTTTTCTGGAGTGTGGTTTTGCACCCGCAAATAGACCAGGTCCGCCAATTTCAATACCAGATTATGGTACGAGCTTTAAACGTCTTACTTTATACAGGAAAAAACGTACCTTCGAACTGGCTGTTGCGAAACATGTTCATGACAAAATTTACTAGCACCAAACGTTTCTTCAGTTGTTCACCGCTTTATGTGGCTGCTTCACTTTTAGAAAGATTACCGACGGTGAAAAGCTGGCGTAAAGCCCTTCTAGATTCAACATTAAAGAAACAGATAAGTTTAGATGTGATTATTAGACTACGGATGGTGTGTGTGTCTATGCATTTTCTAGTTTTTCTTTTTTTGTTTGGAGCAGACTTTGAGATCCAAAACAACATTTTCGTAAACCATAACTGCATAAAGATCCGCAGTCCAGTGATATTATAAAGGGAAATAAATTTGCGAAAATAACAGATTTATTTTTCAATATAAAGTACATTTTAATTATTTTCAGGCCACTAGATTTACACACACGAAGAAGGAAAATAAGTATCTATGTCACTCCGATTTGATCAAACAAAATTCTATTCGAATAGTGCCCTACATTGTACTCTGGGAATAGGTTCTCACGCGAGTTTGTGTCGTTCCTCCAAGACAGTCGCGCGAAATTCACCGGAATGCATTCTGTGTTTACATTTCGAGGGTAACTTGAGAGTCTGGCGTCGGTGTGCGATAACTCGGACGATTTACCGACAAACTTCCGGACACCTATGATTTGCGCCTGCAGTTTATTCGGATGATATCGGGTCGCGCGGGTACACCGGCGATTTCCGGAATCGATTTTCAAGTCTCCAGAATTCTCGATCGCCGAGGATCCGTCGCGGCGACGTCGATCGAACTCCTCGCTAGCAATACAAGCTTTGATACACACACCGTCACGACTATGCTCCGTCGATCGCGATAAAACATTTTTTACGAGATCATGCGCCACCCTCTCCGCCCCCTACTATCGGCACTGGAATATCAGATCGAAAGATCGATAGTTCGCTGACCTTAGAGCTAGCTCGCTGCACTTCCTCTGTGTGTTTTACGGACTCCAGTTGCCGTGGCTGATGCAGAGAACGTATCGCGTGTCGCGAATAATGCGTCCGACAGGATTTTACCGTTCCTTAAATTCGAGAGTATTACGTCCAAGCTGATCTTGATCCGACGGGTAAACTACGAGATCATGGACGTCACACGTGTGCGACGGTAGTAGCGAACGTGTTGAACAAACATTTTCGTGTTTACAGATTTTCTCATATCATTGTCGACAAGAGAGATCTTTCCGGAAACTGACCCTGTACAATTTCTAGCGTATTTCTATGGGACAGATGATCCGGTTTACAGGAAACCAACACACCATTATGGTACATATCTTCAACGCTTTAACTGAAGCTCAAAATAACAACAAAGAAATTCTCTTCTCTCTTGGGTCCCCTACTTACTACGCCCGGAACAAAATAGAATAACCTGATTGTTAGTTACACACATGCTGAAAATTTGTGACACGCATCGAAAGATGTACGATACTGTTTATTTTAAGGGCAGAAACTGGTCAAAAGTCCTGTGAAACTACGATTTTCACAATTTTTAACAGCTTGTACCTCGTGTGTGTATGTTAATCGATTTCGATAAAATTTTCAGCATGTGTGTAACTCTACTATATATTTACAAAACATATATTTTAAATTTTCTTTGAGAGCCCAAATAAAAAAGTTTTAAAAAATGATTTTTTTATTTTTGCATGTAACCTTGTAAATTATAATTTTTGGAAAATCTTATCGTAAACCTTCCAATTGATTATAAAAATTCTGGTCGTTTGGTACAATTATAAAAAAAGTTATTAGTTTTTAAAAGGATTCCTGCAGTCGCCAATGACCTAGATGTCGACGCGACCTGTACGAACAAATAAATGAAAAGGTCATCCGGTTTAGGGTACAGACCAGCGAGGTCACGGTTGGCCGGAGGTACGGGCACGTGCATCAGGTACGGTGTAGCCAGAAAGCCGATGGAAATCGTGATTTCAAGGGTTCATGGGGGGAAACAGTCCCCCTATCTCGTCTTCCCATCTTCTTTCACCGGACTTCTCCACTCTTTCCTCCTTCGACGCCCTTTTACGGCTCGAAGCGCACGCGAGGCACGTTCGATTCAGTCGGGTAAGGCTGGCCTTGTTTGTTGCGGTGGGAGAGCGATACAGGGAGGAAGGAGAGAGGCAGAGAAAAGGAGAATCGAAGAACAGAAAGTACGTACGACGGCCAAATGATCGCAGCGGTCGCAATGGACTCGAAATCGCAACGTACGAGGACAACACCGCGTTGCCGAAAATTGAATGCGACAAGAAACTTGCGAGGACCGAGGTCAGCTTCGTGGACGTTTCACACGACTCCAGTGGAAAGAAGAAACAGCGTTAACTCCTCGTTATTTCAGCTCAGAGTTCTTTGTTCCGACGGGGGAATTTCTTTGCAGCTGCGAAGGTGTTTAGTCTCGGGGATGGTTTCTACTCGGTTCTGCCTCGCGGAGATTCCTCGGGGACGTTATAACTGTCTTCGCGAGTTAGTCGTCATTGATGGCGACTGCCGGCGACCTTTTTATTCAGTCCTGTACTTGCTGCAATTCGCAGGTCTTCATGTTCACTCCCGCTCATAAGTCTGAGGACTGTCATCATATTTGTAGCGAACTCTGTAAAAATGAAATAATCGTTGAAGGATGCGAACAAATTTTTCCTTATTTATAGGTTTACATGTGAAGTAAAGGATGCTGCTGCACTCACATATCAAAAGTCTTACCAAGAAGTACACAAATGTTTATATTTTCTTTTCATCGAAATTTCTTTGACGCAAGAAGGAAGTTTGATTCTGAAATTGCTTCTTCCCCGGTTCTGCTTCACGGAGATTTCTTTACGATTCCTAACGATCATTTCTGTTATTGTAACTTCTGTGTATTCTAATTTAACCTGGAGCTGATGGGATTTGCTCATGCAATATTTAACGAGCTGAAGAGGAGAACTCGTTATCTCTTTAACCCCTCAGCATGCCGAAGGAAATCAGACGTTGGAAAAATGCATCGAGCCAACTTTTCAATACAGAGGTCGAACCTGGAATCGAGAATAACAGAATTGTGCACACTCGAGATATCTTTTCCAGAGGGAACAAGATATGCAATCTTCTTTGTCCAGTCATCTATCTTTTCTCCGACGTCATTCAGCCTGAAGCATTACTCCCCCAGCGTAAAAGTATTCCCAGAGTAAAGAACACTTATTGTTCCTCCTTGATCTTTTCTGTTACATGCTCGTTGCGGCTCGTTTGAAAGTTAAACAAGAAAAACATGTTCCTTAAGGTATTACAAACTATGTAGTCGGACGAAAAAGTTGCAGATACACGTTCTTGTTATTGAACGAGATTGTAGAATTCAATCCATACTCAGAGCTGACTTTAACTCTCGCAGCCACCTGACCAAATACAGAGTGAGTTAAGCCAACTGAGACGTTGTCCGACGTGTCAACCGTCCCAAGGAAAATCGCCGAAGAAAACGTTCTCGCCGATTTTTCCAAGAAGGAGGGTATCGCGAACCGATACCGTGGGAGGATTCGACACGATCGCGGGCGAACCAGAGAAAGAAGTAAATAGACACCGAAAACTTTTGTACACTTCCTTATCTCTGATCCGATAAAGGCGGAATAACCTTCGCCGTTTTCTTCGGCCTCGTATCTCCGAGTGGCGTATCCGTGAAACGTCGAACCGCACCGTTGACTCGCAATATCCTGCGTGAACCACCACGCAACCGATAACAGCCGATTTCACTGTTCACTTATCCTCCGGTAAACCGCGAGGGGTTGATAAGATACAATTGTATCTAGACAGCGGATTTCATGCATTTGTAACGAAAATCAGTAGGTGTAAGTTAAAATACTATTACATTATTTTCAACCTATTAAACGTATTTTAAGAAGGGAAATAAATTTCTATTTCACTCCAGTTTGTTGTAAATCAGCTGGAAAGTTTTTGTTTGGCGTGAAAATCCGCCACAAATATTAATAACTACACTAATTTAGGGCAAACAGCCCACCGTGCACCGTGCAAATTACTGAGAAATGGAATTTGCCACAAACAAGGTCACACATAATGAATAAGTGCGTATGTGCCCGTGATAACGAGAATGAAATGGGGTGTCTTATATAATTTTGTTCGTCAGCGTAATACGTTCAGCACCCATGGAATCCACGGTTCCAGCCGTGGAACAACGAGCAATCGAGTCCCGAATTTAAACGCGATCTTAGTTTCTTGCTGGTTGCCGCGCCCGAAATTGCCAATTAGTTGGCTGTCCTGTCTTCGGCTTGGTCAGCTAGCACCACGCAACCGCTACCGTATAAATAATTGGCAATTCCGTTCGGGATATTAGTGGCAGGTGATTTTCTTCTATTTGCTGGACACGGTCCTGTCCGATGCTAAGCGCGAGCGTGTGTAACGCAGGACTCGCCGCGTTTGTTGGCTTCGTCGAAAGTTTTCGCGGTTTCAAAGCGGCTTTTAAACGAACTCCAGCTGGCCCTCAAAGAATTCGCCATACCGTTGCTATCGCCAGCCAAAATACTGAAAATACATGATTAGTTACGGAGCTTTCAGCTATCTTTAGTTAGATGTCCGGGGAAAAAGTGATCTGCAACATTTTTTTCTGGGAGACTTTGTTCGAGAAATGATTTCGTTGAATTTTGAGTACAAGAATATATGTACCAAACAGCAAAAATTTGTTTGAAAAATGACGTCCGAAAATACTGTCCGAACGACTTAATAGTATATCAGACAACGCTCGAAGAAAAAGTCGGCTCCGAAGATTCCATATTGTTGTACCACCTCAAGCAGAGAGTTCCAACGGATCGATCAAAAGTTTTTCGATATTTGCGATCGTTTGAACGAGTTCCGTAGACGAATAAAGAGTAACAGGACTGCGGTGACGTTAAACGGGGATATTACGCGTGCAGAGACCAACTCTCCGGAGGATGGGCTAAGGGGATTTGCTCGGTAATTGCATAAAAATTTGCGAGCACTTATGCATTCCGTGCGAAAGACCGCGTTACAACGTAACTGCGATGTGGTGACCGTGTCCCGATTGCGCTTAAGCCGTTCCCACCTTGCCGTGTTGGAAACGAGCCATAGTTTTAAGTAATAGTCAACTCCTACCCTTACCTGTCTTCGTCTGTAACCTCTTCGATTTGTGTTGTAATACGAGCCTTTTACAATTTGCTTCTTTTTTCTGTTGCAGGGTAAAGCTGACTCGGGTTAAATCTAGCTGTCGATGAACTGGCTTGGTTGAGACACTTGAGACTCACGTAAGCGAAACCAGATCAAAATCTTTATGTGTACATTAAGTAGTTGGATCTTGAGTGGATCTGTCTTATTACCATTAGACCATTTTAATTTCTGTAGACGAATTTCAAGAAAATGGAATAAAACAGAATCTTCTTTCCAACGTTGTAGTAGCCTTTGCAGATATGAAATAAATAAAAATTGTACTCTGTCGAATTTTATATTTTACCCTTTTTAAATATTTTCAGAAGCCAATGCACACATAAAGATTCGCAGTCTAATTATTATTTATTTATTGCTTTAGACCATATACGGTTTATACAGAAATTTTCTTATGTTTCACTTGAAATTCGAGAAGAGAGTAATAGCCCGAGGAACAACAGGAAATACTGTATTCTGAAGAACCTAATCCGATCGACGGACGGCGTAAATTCTCACACTTAAATACCTCAGCCTAAGTTTAATTCGATTTTGGGGTTGTATCGATCATCGACGTACCGCATAACCGCAGGTACATATACCCTTCGGGGTCGGCTTTGGCTCACCTTGAGCCTCTCATTCGGCCACGTTTATACAAGCCGATTTCAATTTAGTTTTCGTAGTCTCGCGAGAATTCCCCAATCGCGTCGATTGAATAGCCTGGTTCTGGCTCTCGGTCGTACTTACCTGATCAAGGGTGCACCGGTGGGCCGTCTCTCGAGCTACGTTCATTTTCGACGGTGCAGCTTGCAGCTTGCAGCTTGCAGCTGTACAGACACACACCCGCGCCGTTGGCTGCCCGCCCGTCCTCCTGTCCGCCTCGTCCCGTTTTCATGCTCCTCGGATACATACAAAAATGAGACGCCCCAGAAAAGGGGAAAACTGTGCGGGATGCTTCCGACCGGTTGGTCAAATGCATGCCACGAGCTATTCACCGACGCTGCTTAGTAGTAGCGGTAGTAATTGAAGAGAAAATTTGACCTTATTTTTGCGATACTGTGTGAACTTTGCTTCCTGGCGCCGTCCTGAATTCATTCATCGTCCCGCGATATCACTCAAACTGACTCCAACACTATCACAGTATGCAGTTGTATTCGCGAACATTTGGCTTGAATTTTTTCGAGAAATAATTAGGTCGCATTATTTATTATTAGGCCTGAAAAATCGCAAGAGATCGCAAAACAAAATGTCATAAAACTTATTCTAAATGGCAAAAAAATTGGCTCTTCATTTTCGGAAAAAGAAATTTTGAAAGAATTACAAAAATGCCGACACAGTTTGAATTATATTTATTTGCTTAACGACGCTCTTTGCACACGAAACTCTGCAATTAAATACAATTTAAACGATTTAATAGAATTCACCACAGTCCGTTTCATTTTTAATTTGCTTCCCGCAGATTTCATTTAATTTCCGTTTCTTTGAAGTTGCTCGAGAAGTATAAACACGCATATTTTCGTAGTCTAATTATTTTTAATGAGTGAACGCGTGATTGTGCGAACAGAGAGAGAGAGCAGAGCGGTATAATATACCGGTTAAAAGAGTTCAATGCGATTTTTACTCTCTGTTGATTTCGATGGTACTCTTAATGAGTATTTTATTCTTGGTCAGCGACGTGGAAAAGAAAATTTGTAATTTATCGAATGAAATGGAACTGGAGCGAACGTCATCGGAATTAATCGTTCCAGATACATTTTCGAAGTACTTCTCTGGCACATCGATCTCCTTAAGGGACCTAATAAGGTCGCTGACAATTTAAGTTAGCCGCTAGAAGCTGCGAAGTTAGATGAAGACTTTGAAGAGCTCGGTGAAATTGGACCCCGCCGTTCAAGGGTCGAAAATGTAAACCCTATCCCAATTATTAGTAGTCGGTGAACTTATAATATCTTAAAACATCTTAAACTTACAATTCGAAGCAGATGATCGTCAATACAGATTTTATCGATTTCTGAAAAAATATGAATAACATTTTTACATCGCATAAAAATCGGCAGACTATACATATGTAATACGTTCACAACTTTTGTCGCGTAAACTTTGTAAAATCCGATATTAAAATGCTTACCAGTGGTTAAACACAATTAAGCGCTTTTTAACGAGATCGGTTTAATACAATGACAAAAAAAGGTAGCAAATAATTGGCGCTCGGCCAGCGTACGGGTCGGACGACAATAAAATATTTAATCTCGCTTATATGAAAGTTTTAACGGCCGCAATTTGGGATCTTCTCGAGTATTAAATTGTGTAACATTTTCATTTCCACGCTTTCTATACGCGGTGCATGAAATACAAAGTGTTCACGGTTTTTTACAAATTCGCGTACATAAAGTAATCGCTAAGCCACTGTTCAAAAGCCCTTCGTTGGGGATTATTTTTAGAATTTATATTTCCAAAGCTGTTTTAAGAACTCTTAGGGAATAAATATAAATTTTACTTTACTTTACCGCCTTTGTCATAAGAAGAATTACTTCTGCGGAATATCCCATACTTTCGACTAAAGTGATACAAATGGGACTGGGTAAATATTACTTATGAATAGTGGTGCAAGTTTATCCCTCCGTTGCAGGGATGAGGCGAACTTCCGCTAACTGCATCTGTTGTCTATATTTTTATCAACAAACACAGTTCCTTTTGCCCCCTTGTAACGAGCTCGTTATAGCAAAATAAACTGCAAATATTAATCATCCGGCCCACTGAAAATATTAGGTTGTTCGGAAAGTTCTTTTCCATTCTTGAAATAGTATATGTATATACTTTTTGATATACAGTACATGATGTATATATTATTCTTAATATAATATGATGTGTAATATATATTATTGAATAATATATGTAACTGTAATATATATTTTATAACTCTCTTACCCTTTCATTACTCTTATTAATGTATATTCGCGGTCTATGTATATTCTATATCTATGCCGGATCTAGAAGTATACATGGTCTAAGGTTTTGACCAATCCCCGACAAGAAATGCCTGGTCCGTCGTAATATCTACACAGATAGCCGGTAATAGGGTGGAAACGGTGCCCGCTTGCTTATACGTTCCTCATCCTCCTTCGTCCTGCGGCGAGGCTTCGCTCGGAAGACGGGCAGGCGGCTTGTACGAAACGTTTCGTTCCATTGTTCCCGAATGCTGCAGCCTGCAGCTGGTTCCTATATCCCCGCATATGCCCTTGTACATAGTCCGTACGATTGCACGGGCATTGTGGACCCGCCAGCATGCATCTCAGCGACGGGACGGTGTCATGTCACGAGATATATGCGCAGCGCATTAAGCATTTGCTTTGGCGCGCGTTGAATGCGTCGACGCGGACACGCCGGGTTAAAGTGTAAAAAGGGGTGTCGGTGTCGGGGGTTTATATGGGGGTGGCAGACCACCATTCGCCTCGAGTGAACTGCCTGCATGCTGGATTCGTTCACCAAAAACCAATTAACGCTCCGATCAAAGCGACGGATTTGTTTATTTTACGATTAACGCGTTTGATACCGCGTCTCACAACTAGTTCTTCAACTCTAGTGGGCTATAGAAAATATTAATATACTCTTTCTGCAGCCAGTCGCCGCCAGATTTAGATTGTGTGTGGAAGATAAACACGATTTAAACGGATTAGCAGAACATACGCGGGAATGAACGTGACTTAACCGGATTAAGGGGATTCGGATGCGTAATGTACTGGGTGACGCGTACCCCGACGATGATTTTGATAAAACACGGAAACGACAGGAACGAGGTTTAGCTAGCCGGCGCGGCGACTCGGCGAAACAGTTTTTTTTTCATTGTGTCAGGCTGACGATGAAAATATTGCAGTTTGTTGAGACCGTTTGAAACGTTTTAGTCGGCCGCGTGCGAGCGCGCACCGCGCCGGATAAAAGCTTTGAAAAATAAACGAACAGCAAAATGTTTTGGGGCGAGACCGGTGCCAAAATAAATGCGAAATTGTGTTGTTTTCAAATGAATGATAGAGAGGAACCATGTTTATGCGAGCCTGGAAGCTGTTCCACCAATAATCCATCGCATCCGTATCACAGTTAGCGAACAATTAAATACTGATAAAATAGTGAATAAATAATACGTTGATTGAAAAAGATTGACGGCCTGTCGATTGAGCCACTCGCCGGGCAAATTGCCTGAAACTTTTCAAAAATCGATCCTTTTTCGAACGTTCCCGGTCTGAGAACAATGACCCTGGTTTAGGCACGGCTGAATGAAATCGACGAGACATCATGTTTCCAGGCATTTCATTTCCCGAATCACAATTTTTACCAAAATTCTGCGGCCAGCACTCTGTTCGCGCGATGTTATACACGCATACGGAAACACTGTGAGTTATACAGGCTTTGTACGAGTCGGCAATGATACCAGGGCTGCCCGTGTAAACAAGGAGCCGCCGATTCCAATGCTAAATGTCCCGATTTATATCGAAAATGATATTTACAAGCGCGAGCCAGCACGGTGGACCGCCGCGTTCGCCGAAATTCCACTCGTTCGGAATTGATTGAACGACCCGCGAAATAGATCGAGCATCAATTTGTCCTTTTTGTGGGTTTTCCATTCCTACAGAATAATTGGATGTTGTGTGCAAAGCACATGCAACCCGCCTGGCGACGCAATTTTTTTCTGTCTACCCGTCGTCGGGTCGATATCGGGTCCAACTACTGATTTCAATGCTCATTGAAAGTTGCGCGTGCCGAGCATTTTTTATCCGCGCCACGGCGAATAACAAAATTCTAAGCGGCGAAATGTTCTCCGATAATTACGCGCTTAATGTTTGAAAAATTATAAGTCTGAATCCCGAGCGCCGACCCCTTGAGTGCGCGACACTCGAGATTTTTTTCGACGGAATTGAACGTCCCGAGACCAAATTAATTTTGATACTCATGAATTCCACGGAAAAATATTAACAAGCGAGAACGGATTTGCCGCGGATTACAGCCGTTCGTACAAGTATCGGAGAACTCGGTTTTTACCGTGACGTTTCGAATTTTCCTGATCATCGGTTTTTACCGTAGAAAGTGATTTGCAGCCTGTCGGCAAAACTACAAATTGGAATTGTTAAATTCGAGTTCGAAAAATGTCATTTGGACATGGTATTCGTTCGGACACGTTCAAAACGAGAGATTTTTGGTTTCTTCGTGTGGTTTCTGCGGGAAAGAGATCGGAAGACTGCGGATCTTTACGCACAATAAAAAATGTCTGCGTCGATTCTAAGACACAGAGAGAGAGAGAGAGAGAGAGAGAGAGAGAGAGAGAGAGAGAGAGAGAGAGAGAGAGAGAGAGCTTACATAAAAATTTCTTACTTGTTTTAATGATTTTATTAAACTGAAACTAATACGTTGACGTTCTTAAATTTTTTAAATATGTCCACTGCTTTAAATTGTACGTACCAATTTTTGGCGATGCGCAGACAATTTCAGAGCGTGCACAGTGACCCGAGTAATTTAGCTAGGTTTGTGCGTTTCGTAACATAATTGTAGAATCTGTGACCAAAGTTTATACATTGCGCAACTCACGAACATCCACGCTTCTGGACCACCGTGTGACTGTTGCGTCACGAAAAATTGGGGCACGCCGCGGACGCGCGGGCTTCGTTCCATTTAAAATATTGGCCGTCCGCGATCATTAGAATGCAAATTCCGCTACATTATTTGTGCAGTGACTCTCCGTGTGTGTAGAGGTATTCTAATGAGGAGCTCTTAGGGGAAGTGACCCGAACGGTAAATTTATTTAGCATACATTACACCGGTCGAGCTTAGCGTACGTTCGAATTGCATCGTGCTAAATAAATCCTCGACGGAAACTCTTATCCGCGAATACCACGGAGAAGTCGAAAGATTCTGAAGCTTTGTCAATATCAAGGATCACTTACACAGACTTCATCTCTCACAAAATTACTCATCTTTTGATTGAGCTATTTTTTTGTAAATGTTTACTCACGTTTTAGTTTCTCCTTCAGACACGAAGCTCAATTTTTACCTCATAAAAGTTTAATGGAACCATACGCGTCTCATAAAAGTTTAATGGATCTATGACTAGGTAATTGCATTTTATAGGATGCGCGTAATTACATCCATTGTATAATAAAGAGAATGTTTAATACCGTATGAAAGAGATTTATGCATCGACCAGAATATAGTATACGTATGCATAGCTTTCATCCAAAAATACGTCGAAACAGATTGACAAACTATTCGCGGTAAACTTGAATTTCCATGGAGGAGTATTTCACAGAGAAAGGGAACCGCTATTTGCATGGCTGTTAACAATCCACTTAGGTCACAGACGTCACAATGATCCTGTTCCACGTTTCAACGAATACAGGCAGGAATAACGTAAAAATCGCTTTGAATAATGGTACGGTAATGTTCGGTGGCGTCGGCATTCGAGCACGGCGGTTTAAAAGCTTGATAAGCAAACGACGCATCTTATTAAAAGTCTTGCACAATGACCGGAGAAAAATCGCCGAGGGTTTCCGGGTCGCGAATAAACAAGGCCCGCTTTATTCGCCAAATTAATGGACGTCGTCGCGAGGTTCCCGGATAATGGCTCGGATAGCGGGCATCATTAGGCGTTCGCAAATACCGCGGAAACGGTATACCCAGTGGATGCTACGTCCGCGGGGGATGCGAAGCCGTTATAGTAATTGGCGCTCGTCGATCGTGCACTTACCCGGCAGACATCGCGAGATCCAACATCCTGTCGCATCATCGCACCCGCATCGTCGGGGATATCGTTCGTTGTCACGGTAAAAATGTGAAATTGGCGCTAACTTCATTGCACATAAGTGGCGGCGTGGGAAACTGCGCTCTTTACGGCCCTCCCCCAGGAACTTGGAATATCTTGGCGGAGAATGGGCCATTCCTGATGAGAATTACAGCCACCCCATAGACACCCTCCAACGGCACCCTCTGTCTGCGACGACCATTCCGCCTACCGGCCTCCCCGTCGAGAAAGACATTGTCCTAACGTGAATTTTCGTCAATTAATCGCCGGTTTCTCCTCGGCGCCACTTCGCACGGACGTCCCATTCATTCAAATTACATCGAGACAGAATGGAAACCCACTTAACAGCCGACCAACTGCTGTTTCGGTCTGGCGAGTCGTGCTTCAGAATTGCCGGAACGTGGCCGAAAGTCAATTTTTCAACTTTCTCAAAAATTAATGAAATCTATGCCATTAGGTTCTCCAATGTACAGACTAATTTAAGTCGCCCATTATCTTTTGCGAGAAGTTTGAAAGCAAGCAAAACTGCAAGTCCTAGAACGATCGCACTGCTTCATAAAATTAATAATAATTTTAGCAAATATTTAGCAATAATTTCAGCAAAACCAGCTATACAGCGTTAAAGTGTGTTCTTTCAGCTGTGCGTGTGTGTGTATGTATAAAAATTAATAGTATTGTATAAACATATTCTAAAACTTCGAAAATTGTCTTCTGCGAAACGCCTATTTTCCTGTCTTTCTTCTCGTTAACGACGATTACAAAGCGGATTTCACGAGAGATCACGATGTATTTTGCATAGAAATATTTGTTAGAGCCTCCTTATGATGGCTGCATAAAAATTTCTTGTTCGCGGGGACGGAGAGGGAATTTACGCGACGACGAAGGCGAGAAGTCGGCGATTAAAACTGTGAGCGCGCGGGGCGCGAGGACTATTATGAGATTAGAGTGCTCGATAAGTTGTCGTTAACGCAGCAAATCGCATCAGGAAGATGGCTCTTCTCCGTCGAAACGGTAGCCACTCGTAAAGCAAACGAACAGAAATTTGAATTCCAATTAAATCCAGTGGATGAGGGCCGGGGGGAAGAGCAGCTTATTCGAAAAGCAAGCAGAACGATCCTGCCATTACGATCGACTATCCATGAATTGATAGTTCCTCCGCGCGAGAAGTTCCGTTCCGCGGGCTTTCGGTTTATCGCTTCGCCATTACAAACGGCATCATGTTCCAGCCATAAATCATAAGCGGTTGTATTAGAGACCACAGCTATTTTTCACCTATATCTCCCGTCATCCGCCACTATCCCCGGAACATTCGCCGTGCACGTTCGACGGATCTGTAACATGTGCGAGCCATCGATGCACGCGTGCTTTTTCTTACTTTTGCCCTTTATAAGCTATCGTTCGCACGCTGCATTCCAATGGTGCACACCGTCTGTGATACCACCATGCCGATGCGATGTGAAGAATCGCTCGGCCAAAGGAACATCTAGTCCAATTGACTCTGCTCGTTTCACTTCTTATTTCTGACGCAGAAATTGTGCGCACGTTCGCACGTCTGGACAAGAACTGCTAGGATTCACCGGTCACTAGTCACACACTTTAGGTGCAAGAGATACGACGATATGTTGTAATTAGACTGCGAATGTTTATGCAATTTTCAATTTCTGTAGACAAATTTTAAGATAGTTAAACAGATTTAAGAACATTCGTGTATTAGTTTCAACTGTAGAAGATAATTAGAAGAAAAACGAATTTTCTAGGTGGCCCCTGTGTTTTGCAATTGATGTAGAAGTTTCTTATTTTGCTGGTCGAAAATAAATAAACATCGTACTATTAAATTTAAAATAAAAATTTTTATCCACACAGTCTAGTTATAGTAGAGATATGGGTGTGATTGATATTAGAGTATGCACAAATTCCAAGAGTCTACGGACACCATGATGCAGTCAAGGATGAAGAGAGTTGAACTGACGATCGTGTACGACAAAATAGAATAGGATTAACAGAGAAAAGGTCACTAGGATATTTTAGTGCCTCGTCATGGTGCAGATTAAGTGGGTGGATCGAATAGAATATTACTCGACGGTTTACGAACACTATGGACGAGGTTGTGCTTATCAGCCTAACAATACATTAATCTCCACGTTGTAGAACACTACTTATCGAAATAAGCAATATAGTGGAGTACGTTTTATCTTTGTTTTTTGTCTGATTGCCGTGAATCGATGGGAACTACGATAATTTCGCGGGTGTTAGCAATTATCGTGCGGTCAAATTTGCACGCAGCAATTAGAAACATTAATCCTCGTCCGTCTCTCATTTCACGAACTGAGTATGTCACTGAGTTAAATTGACACGAGGGACGGATGATGGCTAATGAAGAAAACAATTGAAATATTTAGTGGAACTATGGAAATTTCAATGATTGTGCGCGACCACTATATTTTCCAGTTCGGGAAAATCTCTGAATCGAAGCGAGAGCGCGTTGCTCTGTGCATCCGCCGATTCCTTGGACCGGCATACCGATGCCAGGCCGCTTGAACCGGTGCTCTCTTCTGCGGCGAAGTGGCCTGGGAATAACCGCTGTTGAACCGAATGGAACATGCTTCCCGGGTCTCTCGATTCGAGGCTGAGCTCGGTGCACCGCTTCTCGGCTCGAGGATACGGGGCAAGCTGTTTACTGTGCGTCGATGGGTTCGATGCACGGAGCAATCGGCCATTCGCCGTTGTTTTTCGTACGCCGCGCCGCACGGAATATTCCGGCTCGCCGACGCCACACACAACGCGTCCGAAATCGTATAAACCCAGACTGAATTCCAAATTTCAACTTCCTACAAAATGTACGAAATCTCGTTACCAGATCATCGGGAATGTCTTGAAAATTGTGCTGGAAGCACTTCGGTTCCACATTAATTTTTCCATCTTGCACTAGAAAAATTCACGTTTAGCCACTTTCTCGATTTTCTCTCATACCGGAAAGGAAACGTTTGATTGGGTTCCGTCAGAGCCGCGGCGTCGAAGTACCGTTTGACACGCGGCTGAACCGCACTATCATGACGATCGAAGGACGGGGAACGACGGAGCTGCAGGATCCAATTCTACGGGAGGATCGTGATCGTTCGTCTGAGTTTTCGCGGTGTAAACACGGCGATACCGTCGGCCCGGGTTTGGTACACGTAATAGATTCGGGATGTATATGTCAAAGACAGCGCTTTAGAGATTCAAATTTATCGAGACCGGCAAGTCTGAGTGCTGTACCGCTTCTGTTTATTCAGTGGCCTGCTAGTTACGATATTAATTTGTCACGATTGTGGATACCGCGATATATGCTGCTTTTTCTACACAGCTTTTTTCCCCGTCTAGAACATAAGGAACGACAAGAATGACTGTATCCAAACCCGATTAATTATACGGGTAGCTCAATTATTAGTAAGTAGACTACGGATCTTTATGCGAATCTTAATAGGCACATCTTATGCACATCTTATTCCCCGCGTTAATTTAAGGTTGTTTTTAGTATTTTGATTTGCAAATAAAAATCTTTAAGAAAACCTCGACGCAGCACCGGGAATTCCTTTCGTGTCCAAAATCTGGAAGAATCTTCTGTTGGTTGTCTAAGCGCAAAATCAATATTGAACAGTGTAATTATCGTCGATTTCTTCCGCGTGCAGGATCGGTCAGCGAGAGATCGTGTGTTGGCTCGCGTGAAACACGAATCAGCAAACAGGAAGGAATATGGAACTGGAACGGCGCGGCGGCGGCAGGCGGTTCGATAAAAAGTTCTAGTCGGTGAATTTACGGTGAAAATAAGCGGCGCAGGAGGCGAGTGTATCTCCTCGAACCGCAAGTAACAGCAATTACCACGCCAGGATTTGCCGTGTCACTGGGAATACGGCAGTTCGTCCCGTGGCTATGCGCCGCATGATAAACGAGCGGAATGATAGCGTGACTCCGTCCGACCGTGGAGCAGAGTCACCGAATTCGTGACGGAACGTCCGCCGCTCTATTTTCCATAGACGACCGTTTATTAAATATCATCCCCGTGGTTCGAGAGCACTTTAAAAAGCCCCTCGGCGCTCGACGAACCGGTTCTCCAGAAATTTATACAGCGCCGAAACCACGGGAAATACTCGGCCGGGATATACATCTACAGGGTGTCTCACTTATTTGGACACCTTCGGTATCTCACCTGTGATCGATATTGCTCCCAATCACATCAATTGTGTAATCGCGTCTATCGATTAATAAAGCTGTACTCTTTAAAATTTAACCATTGAAATTTATTTTTTCAAGAAGTCGGACACAAACTCGTGCAATCATCTGATATATGATATTTTCATTTCGTGGATATGAAATTGATATAATACCTCGTGACATACTGAAACGTTTAGTAATTGATTAGATGCCAACATATTTAATAATGTGATAGATCAAAATCGCACACCCAGTATACACATTCTGCGTGTCGAAGGGAACCGTGGTGTACAGCGAACACTAGCACGCGAGCCTTCTTCAAATATTCACCGGTAAAGTACGCGGCCGAGACACCGTCGTGAATTCGTATTATGTATGTATAATAATAATAACTCGGTTTCACCTATCCGAACCGATCAAGGGAGGAAACCTGCGGGAAGATCCCGAGAGTGTGTATAAGCGAAAACCGTCCAGAGTCCGCAGGACCCAACGGAATTCATTGGCCAGAATGTTAGCGTCCCTCTTCGGAATCCACGCGACCGATCCAGGCATCAAGATAAGGAGTGCTTGTTTGCATATAAGCAACGCTGGTGTCTCGGAATACCTAAGTGCGACTCCTTACGCAGCTTTGATTCCCCTCCTCCCGCCTCCCCACCTCTTTAGGTGGTGCTTCATTGTCTTTGCGTGTAATGCGTAAACAGAACGGGACACGCGCGAATATAGAGTGAAGCATTAGCGACGGTGAATAGGGAAGACTAACGGAGACACACCGGAGCCAAGACACCTGAGCTCTCCGCTGGATATTGAACGGTTACTACCGAGGATCCTGCTGGCCCTCGATGAATCGAACAGGGTAGGTAACTTATAAACCTTCTTCGAGTACGCTCAGCACGATCTTCCTGGCGATGGTACTACGGTGAATTACTATTTCAGCTAGTAAATGGCCCATTCTGTTCGGAATCGGGTGACTTACAACATTGAAAATCAAATATTCCACCTAGAACGTTTTTCTTCATATATGTAGTAACTGAAATGTTAAATATTTTCAGCGAATGTACACCACTTGTGCCATTCGTAAATCCTTATTTACCCTCATTAAAGCATCTTCACGTCGTCATGGTCCAAACACATCGCGTTGATAAATGTAACAAGTACGGTTTGCGTGTCACGAGTAATTTATATGTGTCTGTGATTCTAACTGGTTGAATATTATGTTTAGCCTGCTAGAATATGTATGATAATGTTTGCGTAACAATGTTTGTGTTTCCTCGGGTTGTTGCGAATTCATCGTGCTCGTGGAAGTGTAGAAGATAGCAATCGAATATGAAACTGTTTAGTGTATAATTCCAGGGACCAATATACAGGGTATGGCCGGACGGGTGGTACAACCGAGCAGGGGGTGATACTACATGTAACAACAAGTCGAAAAAGAGGAATAACATTTTCTCGTTTGACGCTTCGTTTTCGAGAGAATCGAAAAAGTATTTAAACGAATGTAGGGATTTTATTTTTGTGGATGGAGATCGCGGGAATCATTTTTCTAATAGCCACCACGAAAGATGGGGGGCGGGGGTGGTGGCAGGTTCGATAGCTGGCAGCCGCGCGGTGTCGTTATGCGAAGAGTAAGGTTCCACGTGCCCGGGTTCGTGGAGGAGGATGGATCGGCGGTCGCGAACGGCGACATACAACAGCTGCTTCGTAAAATCGGTATAAAGGAGGGCGTCGCGCACGCGAGGCAGTAAATATTGGAATCCCCGTGGAAGTTCGGAGTCATATACGCCCCCGCATAATGCTGGGTTGCCACGGCCCGTTACGAGCCCCGGCCCAGACAGACCACCGGCACCCGTCTGACAAATAAATCATTGGGGATACCTTCCGACACGTGATGGCGGGAGATTCGGCTTGATGCGGCCTCGCGAGCGGGATATAAGTAGCTGACGTGTACACGCGGCCGTCGTAAACGTGCCACGCACTTACGCTTCCTCTCTTTCTCTCTCTCTCTCTCTCTCTCTCTCTCTCTCTCTCTCTCTCTCTCTCTCTCTGTCTGTCTGTTTCGAACCGACCGAGCCGTGCCACCGTAATACCACCGGGAACCCCAGAGTCCTGATGGGCTTCGATCAATCACCCTGCCCCCGGTGATCCCCGGGAAAGAATGACGGATAGGGGTGGTAACGAGTACCAGAAAACATAATGGCGTTACTCGGTTGTTTGCGGTCGGAAATGGGGAACGCCGGGCCACGCGGAACGCGTGCGGCCACACTTTTTCTCGCCACGGAAGCTGAAAGTGTAAATGCTGCTCATCGACTGGGAAGTTATATATGACTCTATTATAGCATAGAGGGACCGACTTTTTGATACACGCCGGTGGAAATCAATGACCCGGCCAGTTTATTTGCGGCACTCCCTCACCGGACTTTTTAATCGAGAACGACCGGTGAAATGATTTTTTTCGCGTCTGTAATTAGTAGACGAGTCGATTGTTCTTGACTCTTGCAACGCTTTGCACTCGAATTACTAATTTCTTTCGTAACACTCCCACAATAATTCTCAAAGTTAGGCCTGTTTCACTGCTCGCGGGGATGAAATGGTTCAACTGGAACGTGAAATGAGGAACAGTGATATTCGTGAAACAGTTGCCAGGACCGTTAGAATAACAAGATCGTATCAATTATACAGTAATAACATCGATGATGGAACTTAGTGCGTAATATCATCAACAGGAGGACGGGTTCGGAACCACAGCGGTAGGAACGCAAACAAGGACGTGCCCGTTTCCCTAATTTGAGCCGAGGTCGAAGTCAGTGTAACGGCGTTCAAATCCGATCGATCAAATTCCCGCTGTCTCGAGCAATCCCGGAGTGCGATTTCCTCGATGGTCGCTGTCCAGATGAATGAGTGACGCGGGCAACGATCTAGACAGGGTCGACGGGAACAAGCGAATGCAAATGATAAAAAGCAGCGAGCCATTAAAACGTTCGTAAGGTCGCAGAGAGAACGGGGAAAAGGATGGATGTCGTGTCAGGTGTTCAATTTACCGGGAAGCCTGGGGGAATCGGTTCTCCAATTAAAACAATAATCAAATTGCTCGCCAAGTGACGGAACAGTGTGTCAATACGATAAGGATTTTCGAGAGAAAATGTTGGAAGCAATTTAGTTTCGTTGTCTTCAAAAATTATAAGGGCGCGCCGTTGTCCTCCTGAACGTCTCTCGGCTGGCAGAAACGCGGGCCGGTGTTTGCAAAGCCATCGGTTCGAGTGACCAACAAAGAATGTCAAAGTGGACAGTCGTTCTCTCTCTCTCTCTCTCTCTCTCTCTCTCTCTCTCTGTCTCTGTCTCTGTCTCTGCGTTTTCAATTTTCTTTGGCCAAGGTGCAGCAGTCGCCTTTCCCGTAAAATATCGAATAGAAACTCGCCGGGGTCGGGCGAGCAAATACATTTACTTAGCGAGACACGGTAATTCTCGAAATGAACGATCTCGTTTGTGTTTCTCGGAGCATTTAATACATCAAATTGTACCGCGAACGCCGCTGGATGGAACATAAATCGTCCGACCAGACAGCGAGGTAATTCTATGCAAAAAGATAAGTGGAAAGTAGAAGATTGAATTGTTTTCTACGAGCTGTTTTTAGCTACCAAGGAGAACTGTATGACGCCGGGGGACGATAGAATTCGGATGAGCGCAATTATCCGACTCCGGGGAGGAACGCCTTCAATTGTTCCATCACGGTTCCAACGAGTCCTTGCGATAGTCCCTCGACTATTTCAAGGATAGAGTAGTTACAAAAAAAGAGGCTGACATGAATTTACCTTGTATGAACATGCACATCCCGTAGATTACAACAACAAATTACGTAAACGAAAATTGATCCTACAACCTCCACGCTTCTAGTCACGCAACTATCTCACGTTGTCACCGATACTCGGGTAAATACCATTCGAGTTGTTTGTATTTCTACCGCACGCTATTTTTGACGCACAAGCTGTACATCGTGTTCTTATACCTTTCAATTAATTGAAAAATTAAATTATGAAGCTGCATACACGGAAATTGATTCGTCAAATCCTTCGAAAAAAAATTGCACGAAATATAAATAAATAGAACCTTGTCATTTTGATAAGCTAAGACGTGGTCTATCTCAGATAGCGACGTCGCGATTCATGCTGAGGGTGGGGATCCTACCACGACTCTACGCTACGGAGAAGACTTTAACTCACAACAGTTCGCAGGGGGTGGTTTTCGCTGATTTGCAACCCGCGTGTACACGTCGACGCGGTGGGCCCGCGAGAAACTCGGTCGAGGAAGAAAAAAAGCAGACCGGCTATTCCTCCGCGGAGTTATAATAATAAAAAGAGGATTAGCTCGCTCGGTTGCTTGCGCGGCGTACAAAGCACGAGAAAAATGGTGGACAACGGGGTGATTAAAATTGTAGCGGCTGGACGGTCCGTTTTCAGCTAAAACTCGACGCAGAACAACGAGTTTTCGCAAACCCGTTGAAATCCGTTCAGTGTCGACTGGGTCACGGTTGTTTCGTTTAAACAAAAATCGAGAAAGTGGAAAGGCGAACAAGAAAAAAAAAAAGCGAAAAACAAGCGGAACGAAGAAAACTCGAGGCTCCGCGGAATCGCTACCCCGAACGGGAAACAGAGGCGTCTCAGATGCGGACGGAAAAAGTTGTTGAATTATTTCGCGGAACGCTCGGCCCGCGCAATTGGCGTGCAGCTTTTGTGCCCGCTCGTTGCCCAAGATAGATACAAATGGCGGAAACAGTTCAATGGCCTAACGAAGTGTAAGTTTCCGCGTCTCTACACCTTCAACGGATAAAACCGACTCGTGAATCCTTTCTTCTTACCGTTGTTAGATCGTTGTATATTTTATCGGGCAATTTTCAGACTCGTTTACAGCTTTTATGGGTCCACTCAAGTTCCCTTTTCGAGGATCTTCCGACAAGTCTGCTGGAAAAGCGGAGGGGATGAATTGGAGCAGTTCTTAATTGGTTCTCCTGGTTCTTAATGTTCTTCTCAATTGTAGTGAAAATAAATTTTCTTTTCTCTTTTACGACATTTTTCGGGAAAAAACATTTCAGTTAAATACAGAATACGCAGAAGCACTGTGTCGTTATTTAGAGCAACACCTATATAATACTAATAAAGTATATACGGTACTTTCCAACAAGGCCTCCGATTTTTCCGAAGAATAAGCTGTCGTTCACAAGCAACGGCAACGGAGAACAAGCCACGAGGGTTGTGAGAGAAACACAAGCGTGAAACACACTCGATGCACAACGGCTCGATTTTGCATGAAAGGCTGCAAAGTTATTTAGCCACGTGGACGGGGAACGCGCGCCGGAGCGAAAGATACGAGCGCGGAAAGAAAGTCTGGCCCCGATAAACAATGGCGAATGTTTCCTTACACCGACGCCGCCCCCGCGCGTAAATTCCTTCCTGTCGACGAAGAAATATAACGGCGCGTCGACTTCGTTTGCGTACTGCAATCATTTCTGAACGGTGATTTAAAGCTCGCAATCTTCGGATTTCGGGCGGCCGCGTGCGCGCACGGGGAACGTTTAACGGTAACGAATGCGAACCGACGGGGTTGCTGGCCGCGAATAATAATCCGGAGACTGCAACGGCTACAGGAGCCGCGGAAATCTATGGTTCGCGCTTGAGAATTTCTACAAATGTTCAAGTGGAGATCGTTTCTCTTCGACTGCGTTTTAATCCGAATAATATGATATTTTTATATTAATACGAATCGTGTCACATTTTACGATATATACTTCATTATTATTTGTAAAGCGTTATACTAATGTATGCTATATAAACCAAACATGGTTTACGGCATCAATAAATATATAAATTGTGTCACATTCTGGTGCTCTTGCAATTTCATAAAAAAAATGTCAAGACAGGACAGTTGAAATTGTGCAGAACAGAACCAGCGTAATTTCTGCTTAAAGTAAATGTTTCTTCTCGTTACGCGTGAGTCAGCATTTTCCATTGAACCGAGCAACGTGTAGGAGATTGGCTCGGAGGATTTTGTGGGAAAAGCAACAATGATGATGTACGGCCAAAGAAAGCTGTAAAATGGATTGGCTGTAGCTTTCGTGGCGGTTGGTACAATTGTTCGTGTCTGGCTGTTAAAAATGAGGTTTCACTTCTAGTAACTCGGACAATCGCCGAAATAATCAGCTTAAAATAATAATTGGTTTCTGTCGTTAATATAATACATAAAACGCGCAGTTCAATCGTATGTGAAAGAAGAAGAAGCAAGGTAAACGATATAGTAATTCCAAAAATAACGAAGATATTCCAGGTGAACAAAGTGGTTTCGTTACACTTGACTTGAGGCGAACTGGCTTGCAATTAGATCAGGAAGCTCCGTGGCGCTTAGATCGCGACTTTGCTGTGGTATCGAAACATATTTGTCTGAAATATTCGCTGCGTTCCGTGCGTTGGAGATGAATAGCAAACGACAGCAATCCCGCTGATGGATGTTACTATTTCAAAAGTATCAGGGACTTAACCCGAGTTCAGTCGATGTATACCGGGTGAGATTGAAGAGCGAAGAGCACACGATCTCAGCTCGGCGCGATAACAAGCGAATCGAAGGAGGGAAGAACTGGGCGCCGTACAAATTCGATTACGCTCGCCGTGTAAAATATTCAAGGGAACAAACGAACTGTGTACAGTGGCAATCGGTCCGGGCGGAATCGAGCTATCTCATTAGATCTTCCCGGACGGAGATCTAACCTTCGTGGATTAAGAGGAACCGGGAGGGGTGAAAAAAGAGGGAAAAACGTTGGAAACGCGTTTACGGATCGAAACTGCCACGAGACCGGGCAGCTCTTATTTCTCTGATTCGAGTCGCCGGTCACGACTCGTGTAAACTCGAGAAATTCCACGAGCCGAGGATGGCGAGGATAATCAGCACTCAATTTTATTGGAAAACGAATCACGCGGGCGGGGCCGAAAGACGCATTGTTCGCTGGGAGCACTTTCGGCTCGCTTAGTTCGGTGCGCGGCACTTTCAACGGGGTGGTTTCGCGGAATTTATGGTACCGCCGGATGGCTTGAAAAATTATCCGTCTACTATATCGCGGTCATGTCGGCCTCGTCAATTAAATCGACAATAAGCGCTCAAGCGACGTCCAGAATTTATGGCGAGCGATACGCGAGCGATCTGCTCAGTTTTACTATAAATCCATAAAGATCCGCAGTGGACTAATTAGCAATCAGAACGCGCCTAAGGATTGGATTTCAACGAACGTAGTATACATATTAACTCGTCGATCTTTTCCCCTGTCGCTCGGCTTCTTCCGATTCGCAGGAGCTGTAGGGGAGCAAGTTGATCGAATTAGAATCTCGGTGTTGACGCCTTCGAACTCTCGAGTCCTCGGAGACAGCGTGGGTGGATGGGTTGTGGCTTTAGCGGATTTTCTTCGAGTTCTGCTGATTTCATTGGCCACGGTAAAGCGTGACGAGATTAACTTGTGGACGACGCTACTCCGAATCCATTCGGACTTCGAGTCGCTCACTTATTTTATGTAGATTCGTACCCGCACGCGAAACGCTAGCAAGACTCTTTGTCCGCCATCATATTTCATGAAATGTATTCCGGGACGTTTCGTAAAAAATTAATATTTGTTTCAGCACGGAACGTCGTCCGTCCCAGTGAAAATTTTACTGGCGTTTTATGCTCTCCCCCCCTCGGTCTAAATTAATAATTCTTTTTCAACTTCTACGGTGACTCGTTGCGAAATTCCGAGCTTTTTCAATCCTAGACTCCGCGAGTCGGGTGTCATTAAGAGATTCAGGTAACATACAGACGATCCAGAATTAAAAATGAATGAGGCCGGAAACTTTCAAATAGTATGTTTGAAAATGCTGCTAGAAGAATTGAGGAGTATCTGAATTAGGGACGACGTGAACTGATATTTTCGGATCAAGCGCGATTGGGAACGAACGTGATCGAATTTTTCAGAGAAATTCGTGATTTTCATGATCGTTCCTGATTGGCGGAGAACATAACTATTCTCCGCGCAAATCTCAGAGCCATAACTTGTTTGTTTTATATTGACAACATCAAAATTGCAAGTTAGATGCTGAGTTAGAGACGAAGAATGTGGATGACTGAGTAAATTCACTCCAGATTAAAAAATTACGATCACAGTGTGAACAAAGTTCAAATCGCGACCGTGATAAATCGCTAATCTAAATCGACTAAGCTGATAAACAACCGGAAGTTGGCTTCTCCCGGAAACCGCAGCACTTTCTTCCGCGGCTTCCGAACTTTTCCTTCTTGCTGGAAGGTAATTTTACGATTCGTCGTAACTTTCTCCGCGGCCTCGTTGAAAGACGGTGATGTTTACAGGTGTATGCTAGAGTTAGGTTTGTAGAGGACACGGTGGTGACTCGCGGGTTCTGTGACGCAAGTTCCATCGAGCCTGTAAATATCTTGTTAGCGCAATGGACGATGAGGCTTTGTGATAGTAAATACGCCGGTTTGCCATAAATGTAATGTGGGCTGGCTCTCGTCGTTCCTTTGACGTAGAAGGCCCTTGAAGCAAATTGCGCCGGTCGTTGCGACGTCGAAAGTTCGCCAGCATGTCCACAGCGTCGGGGACGGTGCGAGGTCCGCGATGAAGGGGGTTGGTTCGGGTGAAGCGGCCGAGTTGCTCGCAAGTGGTAACAGCGAGTGTGGTCACGGCATTGCGGAACATTCGAGTGGAAACTGAACTTGATTCGATCGTGAAACAGTGGCCCGCATGCTCGACAGTTGCGGTGGGGAACGGGGATCGAAGGCACGTCCTGTCGATACCATATTACCACATTTTCAAACGTTCGAGGACGCGTAATCCCAATTTACGGCAATGGGCCGCGACAAGGCCCTACGAAAGGTCATCTCGCCGTTTAAGAGATCGAGAACGACGATCGAACGCGCCGCGCCGCCGCGCCGTACCGCTGATTGCCCGATGAAACGAATGTTCCAATTGCCCGATACTCATCGGTCCCGCTGCGCACGTTTCCGCAAAACACGAATTTTAGAGATCCCCGTTTAAAGACACGTGTGCGCGTGTAATTTCGCGTACGCGTACTTTCGTACGTGCCATTTTAAATACACGTGTATTAACGTGTCCGCATTTTATTAAATAGATACTAGTTATTTGTCTGTAAATGTTGTTCGCGATACGATCAGTTTCTGCTTGTTTAACTGTGCTAATAATAATTGTAGCAAACAGACCGGATATTATATTGGTCGATAAAACAAACAAGACCGTATCCAGCGTGACCAGAATATTATAACCAATTACATAAATACACGTCGCCGTATCCAAGAAATTAAAAGGACGCGGAAACAAGATAATTAATAACACAAATCCCCGCGAACGAATCATCAAAGAAAGAATTACCTCGGTAAATGTGGAAACTTTTCGGCAGAGTTTCGAACCAAAATCCCAGTGGATCGAGAAGGCCTCTAATTCCGAAGTGAATGTCGGTAGGGCGTATCAGGTTGTCCACAACGATCGCGCCGGGAATCCTGACAGGTTTTCAGCTGCCGTAATCATCATTACCTGGGCGAAGTAACAATCGCAGCGTGCTTAATGCAGAGGGTAATCTTCGCCGGATGCTCGTAATTAGTGGGATCCAAACAGTGATATACCTATTAGGCGGGCAGCCCGCCGGGGGTCAAAGTAGATTTGCGTTCGGTGGAGATTGTCGTTGGCGGGAGCAGCGTCGACGCTTTTGGCGAGTGCCTCTGCCAACTATCACATTGATAATCCGGTAATACCGAAGGAATAATTGAGTGATACCAGTGCATACAAGGCTGCGCCCGTGGAACTTCCTCCTATCCGTAGCTTGTCGGTTCTGGTTTCGACGTGCACCGAACATAGGCGAGGTATGACGTTGCTCCGCGGCGATTTGGGAGCCGCAGGCTTGATAGAATAACTAAGCATTGACTTTCGACGACAAACAGTTGCTCGGAAGTCAATTATTAGCCAACGGCGAGGTAATGCGAGCTGGAGAGCCTCTGTTGTTCATGTTGCGCGCGACGAGTTCCGCCGCAAGTTTTCCCGTTTCCCGTTTCTCCCCGGTACTCTCGACCGCCTTCTGAAATTTTAAAAACCACGAAATTGTAGTCGGCACACCTGCATGCATCCCCGGCGGCCGCTATCGCGATGTCCTCCCTGTCCCGTGGTAATCGCACTCGTTACACGATAATACCACGCACGCCTCGTTCCGTTTTGTTCCCGTCCGCTGTACATTTTCATTACTCCCACCCTGTCCGAGGGATAAGGTAATCGAAACGACCGTGTAATTAGATGTACTCTTAGCAGATTAAATTCAATCGCGATTCACGATCACGGGGAGACGACTCCAACGCGCGCACTTCCCCTCTCCTTTCTCTCTCTCTCTCTCTCTCTCTCTCTCTGCTTTTTCCTTTTCTGCGCGACGCGGTGTATAGATTAAAACCGGCTGCTCGTTAGCGGAATTTTCAATTAGCGTAATTCGCGGCGTCGCGAACGTTTCGCGGAATCTACGCCGGCCTCGCTGAAATTTTATCGGTCCCCTCGCCGATCCTACGCCTTGTAATTATTTCGGCCACCAGACCACTCTGATTCCTGGAACGTTAAGCCGAATGTTTGGAAGCCACGCATCCCTCACTGGCTGATCGCACAGAATTAGATCGATGCTCTATAGATACGCTATTAACGCATTGTAGCATAATCATCTTGATAACAATGGGAACTCCGTGGAACCAATAATATTCGCGTCGGAGCACACGCGATCGAATCTGTTACGTAATTGATTGCAGAAACTTACACCGCCGGTAACTAGTTGTGCTCCGAACCATATCAATTATATAATTCCCGCAACATTATTTGTTTAACGCGCCGGGGAAACTATACCAATCCACAATAGTAGTCCCAGTTGGCTGTGCGTGCGTTTCTCCCACCGCCCCTCCCTTTCGATAAACATCGGAGACGAACAGGGCGCACTGCAAACATAACTTCACCGGCGGATCCAGTGCGCTAAAATAAGAGTTAGTATAAACGTTTGCCCTATCCGATTTTGTTCTTTCAGACGGACAGTTTGAAAAGATTGTTAAGAATCGGATATTTCGTACGTCTGGTTGAAGTCACTCTGAAAAGTGGACATATCATACGTTCGTTTTATAGAACTGTTACAAAATGTACAACTTATACGAATGTTTGATGTTGCCGTTCAGAATAGAAGGTTCTATATGTTTATTTCGAGTTGCCTGCTGTTAAAAATTCAACATCCGTTCACGTCTGTCTGAAATGTATTTTAAAAACAGGACATCCTGCATGTCTAAAGGCATGGTTAAACATTGATACACGAGAGGACGTTCAATTTTTAGCAGTAGCATCAAGCAGACGTACAAAATGTTGAATTTTTAACAACGATTTCAGAGTTGCTGTTGAAAATTGCACATCCTGTACGTGTGTGTACATACAATAATGGAAGAAGAAAAAATTCCACGAAAGAATCGAAGAAATTCATCTAGCAGAAACGTTCATGAGGTAACAATCAACATAATTCCTAACATAACTTACAAATGTCCACCGAGCCAAAAGTGCAGATTCATCCCGAGAACGGACGACCATTCCTTTTAATAAATCCTGTATAATTCCGGTGAAAAATTGAATATCGCACACGTCTGCCGAAATTTACAGTTGAACATCGGCGAGAGTAAATAATACACGAGGCGATATGCATTCGAGTGGCGATTTTCGATGGACGCGGCGATGTGTGTCCAGCAGGGATCAGCGGCCACATGGTCGCGTCGTTTCGTTGTACATACTTGCTGTGTCCGCCTTTGAATCCGGCCGGTGATGGGCCCAATTGAATCGGTCGCGGCTCTCTGGGCACCGTAATCCAGCTTTATTGGCGAGCTGCGACAAAGCGGGGCTTGGCTTCGGCTCTCTCCTTAATCCTTGGCGGGAGGGGGGCCGCGTGAATGGCGTAAAAACTTGAACAGTTCCGACGTCACAAGACCGACAACGCCGTCCGTTCGATCCGCGAGGTGAGGGGCTTGCGTCCATTCACCAGTCGCTTTTATCGTTGAAAGCGCCCCCGAAGAAGAAAAGCGACGACCCCATCAGCCTCCTAACCCTCTACCACCCCCGCCATCGGAAAATGGACACTTTCCCACCAAAGGCGTCGCGTTAGGGGACATCGAGCTCCTATAAGGACTCGGACACATTTTCGAAGTTAACCATCGGGAAATCTTCGAGGACACCCCCGCATACTTGCGATCAAGTTCCCTCGCAACGAAGTGTATCGACGCTCTACCACCACCAGATCTGGACAAATTTCGTGAAAAAATATTGAAAATATTGTTTGAAATAGTATACTTGAATGTGGTTCAAATAAAATGCTACTTATTTTTTCACTATTTCCTGTCCTACAGAATTAAGTCTCACTATTTTCAATATTTTCCAAATGTTTCCATAAACTTTTTCTTATAAATAAAATCATTTATTTGCATGATTGTAGGTATGCTTTAAAAATAAAATAAACAATTTACTATTTTCTATTTCATTTCCACGCCACTTCGACAACCACCGAACGGCTTTTCGTCGGCCTGTCCAACGCGTTTCCATTTCCGAACGTCTGATAACGGAGAATTGATTAGCTTTCAAAGTCCGCTATTCTTTGGATACTCATTCGCAGCTGCGACTCGCTCCACGCGCTAGAGGCCGTCGTTCGTGTTTGTTCTTGCTGGTCGTGTTTCGATCGTGTAGTTGTAAGTTTGTAGCGGAACGCAAATGAACACAATGACGCTTCGTTTTCGCGACACTTTTCATCGCCGCTTTCTCGTCGCGTGTTACGTTCCCGGTGGACGGACATTGGACCGTGCTGCAGTCGCTGTTACACAAAGAGGAAGTCGTGATTCTTCTAATCTATTTCATTCTCAGCCATGACTTGTTCTGTTGTCTCTCAAGTTTACACATTCGAGTAAATTCAATGGCTGCTCTTTTCGTTACCACTGCTACAAAAACGCTGTAAATCACTCAACTTTAAACAGTTATAACTGGACAGCGGATCTTTATGCAAAATAAATTCTCACGTGATTAATAGGTTGGAAATAATATAACAGTATTTTTGAAAAATCTAATGTTCCCACTGTTTTAAATCAAACCTACTCCGGATTAGAAAACGTCTGGTTACGCAAGGCAAAGTTTACCCAATTAAATGGTAGACTCATTATATGAACTTCTTTGTGCCCACAAAAAGAACCGGGTCGCGAAGGGCTAACGAACTCGATCCGAATTATTTAAACAACCTTCGCGCAAGAGTGGGCGTCAAACACGGCGCGTGACAGTTGGCGATAAAATTTCAGACCTTGAGAACGCGGATTTGTTTATCCGCGGCGAACGTCGAAAACGGGAATTAATAAAACGTTTGAAAAGGCAACGTACCTGCTCGCGCATGTGTGTGCGTGTGAACGTGAAGGAAAATTATTTTAAACAGCCATAGGGGGGAGCACTTTCCCGTGGAGGTATTCGGTTGCGTCCCGGTGGCAGCGATAATTTTCTATTCTGCAGGTAATAGGGCACCAGCGATCAGCACTTTCAACCAGGCTGGTAAGCTCCTTTTCTCCTTCGTGCTCCCTAATCCTTCACCCTCTTTCTGTTCGCGCTCCATTCAACCTCCACGAAAATTCTTTCAGCGGAAACCGGCGCTCCCCCTTTATCTCTTTCGACGATGTGCTCGACGTTTAAATACTTGGAGCATAGTTCACTCCCTATGGCAGCGGAGTTACGGAAGCGGGGGCGGCCGACCTCGAAGCGTGACTCTTTATCCGCCTCTTGTCTCTCGCCTAATGCTTTCACCGTGATTTTTAACGGTGATACGAGACGCGTTCTTCTTCTTTGCTGCGAGTACAGTCTTCCCTCGCGTAGTGTGACTTTCGTCTCTACGGATAGTGTTACCTTTTTATCCACCCTACTAGTCAATTATTATTACTTAATTATTGCTTTAAACGAAGTAAGGGTTGCCATGTAAGCTATATGGCTTAGTGTCTAACTTACAATTACTGTACATTAGATTTCTTAAGTTACAACTACCTCGTTGAAATGAAATTTGACTTCACAAAAATTCCGTATCATTGTTCGAAATAGTTTTTAAATGATTCAATTCTTCTGCACTCCAGAAATCCCTAAAATTCCAAATGAACGAGAAGATAGGTTTTACTTCATGATAAATCAGTTCAAATGACATTGTTCAAGACACGTGCGACAAAGAGGTGCGACTTTTTGTCAAGTTCGTCAGCTGTTACGATCGACCGGTCAGTTTCAGATTCAAATGGCGGGTCGTAGTAAACACCTTCGCCGGGGAATAAAGTTCGTTTCCGGTTTGCCGGTTTACAACCCGGCCCTATTTTGATGAATGTTGCACACGCGCGCCTAGCTCCTGCCATAAAGTCGTAGGGAACACCCAGTAGACCGTCGTCCCGTTAACCGGTCGGTGTAAAATTACGACGGCGTCGCGTGTGTGACGACTCCTGTGCGCCATTCGCCGAGTACACACGTTTCTCCTCGAGTACACGCGTCGTCGAGGGATCCGAACGCGAGAGAAAGAGAGAGAGAGAGAGAGAAAGAAGGAGAACAGTAGGGGTGATAAATGAAAGCTTTTACGATCATTTTCCGAGGGAGCGCCGAAAACGACGACGACCACCGCCAATTTTATTTACAGATTCGCCGATGTACGCGCCGATCAAATTCGATCGAATCAATAAAATCAGCTGCACCTGGCGAACCAGTCGTCCATGCTGGTCCACGACGTCGTTTTAGTAGCTCGACTTAATTGACTGACAGACATGAACTGCGCGGAATCAGTTTAAACAATATTTTTTAAAACATGGAGTCCCAACTTGTAGAGCAGGAATGTGATCGAGTTGAATGATTGAATTAGAACACTCTGTAAGTATCAGATGATTGCATAACTTCGTGTCCGATTTGAAAATCAAATTCAATGGTTAAATTTGAAAGAATACAGCTTTGTTTCTATAATTAGAAAAGCATGGTGACTACATAATTCAATCAATTTCTACAATTACGAAAGAATGGTGAATCGGTCGAACAGATTCGAAACTTTTATAAATATTGGGCTGCTGTGTTAGAAGTGGAAAATTATCTATGAACTCTGAAAATTATCAAAATTCAATCAAGTAGCACATTTTAAATTAAATTAAATTCTAGATTCTGATTCGGGACCGTGCGTGGTATCGTTAACCGCGGGTCGGTTAATCATCGATTTCGGAGACGTAATTAACGTCCTCGGGAAGTTTATCGGGCAGTCCCGTCCGCGAGAAATTACGGGGCCAGATAATATTGGAAATATAAAGCCTCCCCCGACATCCCGTCGCGATAAGTGTCGCGGTTTTCGTTTTCGCCGTCAGAGATGACAATTAATTACCCGTAGCGGAGTAACGCCATCACGCACATCGCCATTTTTCCACGTGGCGTGTCCGCTTTTCCATTTTTTTTTCTTTTCTGGCCCCACTGCCACCGGTCCCAGACGTTTCATTACCGGCGACTTCTAATTATCCGGAACAGACGCGCGGCGAATACTCTTTGACCGCCTAATGAAATCCTCCTGACGGCACGAGACGTCACGCTGGTGCATGTGCAACGTGCAGTATCGATATGGTTCTTCACCAGACTCTTTCAATTAGAAATGCCGCGTAGTGGCAGTTAGTCCGGAATCGGTAGAAACTTGTCGGGGAACCGTTCACGGAGTTTAATTAGTTAGAAGATAACCGGTAATGTGTAAATTTGACGTAACTTCGCCGAGTCACGGTAAGTACAATCGAAACTTTCTTCGACCGATCGATGCCGGTGCTCCTTTGTTGCTGCTGCAATTGTTCGCGGTGATTCCTGAGCAGTCGTCGCAGCTGCAACTGTCTCTTCGATTAGCCTGCCAATATATTTCCCTTATTCTTAAAACACACCGCTAGAAAGTTACAACATGTTCGAAATATGAACTTTAACTGAGGCGCCACTAGAAAATGTTGGTATTCAATCAATTACTAAACATTTAAGTATTGTACGAGCAATTATTAGACAGCGGATCCTTTTTTATGCGAAATAAAAATATTTTACCAGAATTATGACAAACTGGAATGAAATCGGCGAGGTATTAATAGATCCAAAGGATCTGATTGCGATATTACGATGATGTACAATTGCAGCGCTGTGCGCTTCAAAGATAATGCATAGCTCCGGCTGAATAATTATTCCGTACGTAGGACCAGCGGTGTAGTTCATTGAATAAGTTTATTGATTAGTCTTCATCCGCACGAAATCAAAGGCTCCAATGTATTGTATTATGGGAAAGTAACGGACTACGATCTGCTTGCACAGATACATTGTATATACGGCGAAAGGGTGCATTATTACAAGTCCATAATACGTGCGCATTGATTATGCAACCGACTTTACAACGCACCATGTTTCGATTCACACAATGCCTGAAAATTCAAAAATAACTTGTTCTTTGTTACCGGTCCAGGTATCAACATTCTGCGTTCTCGGTACGATAATGAGTTGATAATTTTAAACCCCAGAATCATTCGGATCGAATGAATGTAATAGAATTTTAGAAATAGAAATAGAAAGTTCCCCGCTGGCGATCAATATCGACTCACTGAGGATTTCTCATGAAAAGTTTCAACTTTATAATTTCGGATGTTTGACTCTTTTATTGGCCAGCTTTCGTCGATATTTTATTCAACTCATTTCCTCATTTTGCTCTGATCCCGATTGCAGGTATTCGGACACTCTTTAAAAGATGACAAGCTTTTTAATCTTGTACCATACGATTTGAGCTTTTTTGAAAAGTTAGAACAATTGGTTTGCTATACAGGGTGACTAAAATTTTTTTCAAAAATTGCAAGCTGTCGGAGTTGCAGAGAAAATACTGCCAAAGCCTCGATAAAATTAAGGAAAACGATGCGGTTTAATGCGATTCCGGGGAAACAGAATCTCGATTATCCATTCGCTTCGCGCAGCAGTGAGGCCAATAAACTCGACAAGGGTCGCGCGAATTTTCGTTACGCGCCACTAAAAAACACTCGGACCGTGGACGATCGCGTTCTCGGGGGTCCGGTAATGGCGCCATTCACCGTATGTAATTCACCATAAAGCGGGGAGTAACTCTTGGGCCGCCTTAAGCGTCCGCCGTATTTCCAACAATATAAAGAACGCCGGGGATCGTATGAAAGTTCCGCGGCCGGAGCATTACGTCCAAGGGAGCCGTAATGCGTTGGAAATAATTTCGTAGCCGCGGAAGACATCGGCGAGAGTTTTCGAGTGCAAAACTGGCCGCGACGAAAGTTCCTTAGACCTTCAAGTACAATATTTCCCAAATTTGGAAACTTGTTCTACTTCGAAGAGTGGACGCACTACTTCTTGTACTATATGATTTGTTATTAAGGATCTATATTGTGAAATAAAAATAGTACTTACTAATTTTGTCTAATGTAAATCATGTAAGTCAGATATCTGGCCAAAATATTAAATATTTTCTAAATTTTTATTATTATTCTTTTATTTTCTAATTTAAGTGGGGCAATTCGTTTCCCAATTTGGCTTCTAGAGCTTTCCATAATCTCTCATCCCACAATTTCTCAATCTCTTGTTTCCAACATTTGTTCAAATAGTGTATGTTCTTTAAAACAATGTTTCTACAAAGATCATAAGATTAATTTCCATAAAAGACGATCATTATAGCCTAGAGAACACTTCACCCCGGATATCCTGGATTGAAATCCTCGCAGCACCGACAATGCGATCTCGAGATTAGGCGCCGTTATGAACGCTCCGCTGAATCCTCTCGTAAAAAATCAAACAGGGTCAGAGGGTGGTCCACGTATCCGAAAGTGTCGCTCCATCCTTCTAAATCACTGTGCTCGTGCCCTCTATACGCGTCCCCTAAACGAGCTCCGGAGACAAGAATTCTATCCCGGGGAGCATTTACTATGTACTCGTGCGGACTATAGAAAGCTTGGCCACTCACGTGGCAGTGGTATCAGTAATGCAGCTACCGCCAAGCGACCGCAGGACCCACTCGGCTCCGATGAAAGCACACGTGTACGAAATTTGTATCCCGAACTCCCGAACAGCCCATAGAAACGGGGCAGAGGGCAGGATGGGATCGCCGTACCGTAATCTACCCTCTTTTTCCCTCCGGAAACTCGTGTAGAAGGGACTTTGGGGAAGCTCCGGCCGAAGATCCTCTCGAAGTAATCCATCCTTAAAATAAGCCTGCACAGGGAACTGTGGTGGAGACTGGAGCCGCGTGTGTGCAGCTATTTCTCCTGTGACGGGAGGATCGAACGCGTTTCCCGCAAGAAACCGGGACCTTTCTAACCCTCGTTCCTCTCGTCCTCCGTAGCCAACTGCTGGAGTCTGGTGAACCGTTAAAAATGGTCATACCGAGCTGAAAGCTGCTTCGAGATACGCGTCGCTGCGTCTTCTCGATGCCAAACTGCGAGATTCGGGGCTTAACGGTCTGACCAGGGAAGCACGAAAAGTGCCGTCAGGTGAATAGGTCGATCTTGCTAGTCTATAGCTGTCGTTTGGAGCTGATCAGCTTGGCCAGAGCTGGGCTAGAACCAAGTATTTAATATAAATTGCTTTCAGGCCTCCTACAATGTCGCAATTGCTTGAACGAAGTATCAGAGTTCAGAATTACATACTGCACCTGATTAGCTCGATCTGTAAAACGAACTAGTAAAACTAGTGAACTTTGAAAATTGCAGAAACCGCTCGGAAATGATTGCCGACTGAAATGAACAAATTGAATCTTCCAATTTCAGCATGGCAACGCGTAACTTTCAAACGTTCGATGGATTTAATGAAATAAATCAAAATCGTACTAAATTCTGTAGAATTTTACATTCTACCAATTTTTGAAAATTCTCGGAGCCCAGAAACGCAGAAACGTCCGCAGTGTACTGATAAAACAGGAAGAACAAAGGCATCCGCGACGAGCTCGGACATTTTCGTCGCACTGTGTAGCGCTGACGAGAAGACGGTGCCAATTCCGTGGGACATTTACACGACGAGCGTGTGACGTGCGGGATCCTAGCATGACGAATGATCTGTCGGGTGATTGCTCGGTCCCGTACGAGCGTCCACGAGCAGACGGCACGAGGATGCTTGGGATCCGTGATTCCGCGAGGGCCTTTTGAGAACGTGCCAAAAATGCTGGCCACGGTTCGCCGCCGTCAATGAACGCGAAAATCGCTGTAAATCGTTTCGGCCGCTCGGAGAAACTCATGGCCGAATAATTCGCGTCGGGTTCGAGATATCCCGGGACGGTCGTAATGAAAGTTACATCGACGTGGGACACGCGAGCACGTGCCACGGAAAATGTTTATTCCGGTCGCGAGGCCGTGTTTCCACCATTTTCATGATCCGCCAGCCGGACGGGATGAAAAATTTATACTGCCGGAAATATTAGGTCGCGCCATGCTTCCGGCGTGCCTCGTTATTTCATTCGATCCCGCAGTTTTGAAAAAGCGGACGTATTTAACGTCGAACACGCTCGCTCGGCGTCGATTACCGTTCTTTATACATATTGCTGTTCGACCCGTGAAATGTTAAAACGTTGTTTCAACCCGCGCAACAAAGAGATTTCCATTCGGAAAGTTATTGTGATTCGAAACGGGTATTTAAATACGGTGATCCTCGCGCTATGCGAGGACAACGCACGCGCAAGGAAGATAATTGGACGTCGTTCCGAGGATTAACATGGATCGCTGACAAATCGCTGCAAAATCGCCCCGCAGCCAGTAAGAATCGAGGGTAAAATTAGACAGCGGCCATAACCAGGTTGTTAGACTCGAATGGACAAATGTTCAGCTATAAAAAGAAACACTAAATTTAAAGTTTCGAACATTGTAAATACAAAAGAGGAGGAAGATTATTCTTTTGACAAAGGCTACTTGCAGTATTTAATATTTATGTCTACATTTACAAAGCCCGAATCGAAAAGATTCAGTAGTTTTCCCGAGAAGACTTCACGAGACGGCGGCCTTGAAAAGGCGAATACTCGGTTAATTGTGTAAACGGCGGAGAAAACGGGTCACGAGGGTAATCAAATACTCCCGGGGACAATAAATATTAATGGAAAAGCCAGCAGACCCGAAAATGGAAAGGAATTAGCCGGACGGATTAAAATCGTCGATGAGCTCCAAATTGGATATTGTGTGCGAATGTTATGGTTCTTGTGGATCCTTTTGCGGACGAATCGATCGTCCGTGTTTGGTCGTGGGCAGCGATGAAAATCACTCGAATGCGGATATCCGCTGACCGTCGAACGACCCGCAATATTCTCGTCACGTACGTCAGAGAGATACGATATTGTTAGGCGAATTCGTTCCTTTTCTACGTCTCCGGGTTCGGTCAGCCGGCATCTTAAGTCCCTTACGTTTTCCATTCTATCCCGGCAATGGAGCAAATTGCACGAGGGACCTTTACGAATGATCACGTCGAATTTTTCCCGACCCGAACTGGGAAATCGGGATCCTTCGAGAAACATTGCTGGAAATAAGTCGCGCTGGGACGCGTCGTTTTAGGCACTCGAGATAATCCGCTGGGTTGCAACCCCGTTCCCCTAACGCTTTCAGTGCCGCCATTTTTTTCACCGGACTAGCGAATCAATTTTTACCGTCGAGCGCGCGCGAAAGTAACTGCGGTTTTTGCTTTGGAATTTTCAGAATCAAGTTTCTCAGTTAATGTTTATTTGCACGCGGTTGTACAATTAGGTCGGATGTTACGGGGGCAGTTTTGACCATTTTAATCGGCTATTCCCTTTCAAGTTTAAAAGTTAATGAGAACAGCCTCGTAAATCAAAAGCAAATAAAAATCTTACTAAATTCCGGCGAATTTACTACATTCCAGCATTTCTTGAAAACTTTCATAATCCACAAACGCAAAAAAGATCTGCAGTCGAGTTCGTATTGATCGATCGAGTCCTTCACGGACGTTCGATCGATCGACTCGCATCGTCGCCCGGCATTATCTAATCTGTTTTGCTGGAAATTCGAGTAACTCGGCGCGGATTGCGCAATAACCGTTATATTATGCCGGGAAATCGAATACCGTGCGTACCGACACGGCGCAGCGTCCATAAAGATCTCTTGAATCATGTTTCCGTGACGCGATTTCATATTTTTCGTTCACCTACGTCGATGATAACATGTAAAGCCGTATGTATTCCGTATCTCGAATAACTTCTAGCTGGCACGTCCCTGGCGACAGCGAGCCAGACTCGAAGGATCCCCGTGTCTCGGTTCATAAGCGTAATACCGACGTTCGATCCAACTTCGACATGAAAGGCCGATTTCGAAGCGTCGCGTCGCGACTGTTCGAGCGAGACTCGAGCTTTTCCACCGGTGTCTTGTCTCATCCGATAAATGTCAGCAGTCCGGCGACTGTTAATACGAGACCCGCTTTCAAACTGATTCGCACGGACCATCTCGGGAATGAAATTTTCGTTGGCCGGATCGCGGCGAAGTTCGTTTGCTCGACACTTCGTTCGACGCGTTTCGACGAGCCGCTCCTGAGACTCCATTCGCGCTCCGATGGAGTCTGCTATCCGTGACCACGCTGACATAACGGATCTTGGTCCCCTGACCTTTGCTCTTCCTCACGCTTAATTACCAGCCCCGGTCGATCCACGATTTCTATGAAATAGGTGGAATTAATTAAAAAGTTGTCGTGTCGAGAAATCGGCTGAAACTAGGTCTTTTCGCAAGCTAATGCTTGAGTGATCTTGTTTCTTTTAATTTAAGCTCTTCAGACTCTTATATGATTTAAATAGACGTACTTTAACTCGAAAATTAAACATTTCTTCCAACCTACAATAATTTCATTCTATATTAATCTTTTCCTTTGTATGAACACAGGTCTGGTTTCCAAATCTAGTTTAGCAATTGATTAGATACCAATATTATTATAATTTAAAGAAATATTGAGAGATCTATCGATCGTATTAGTGAAGCACCCGTCAAGTCTTTTATGGAAGAATCAGGGTGAGGATTTGTCGCGATAAAAATATTATTAAGATTGTAAAGATGCTTCCCTGAGGAATTATTTATCAAATTTATGAAAATGGCCAAAAATTTGGATAAACACATTCTTGTTATGTTTATAAAATAGTGTAAAATAGTTATTTGTAGAGCTCCGTAAACCTAGTGTCGAGAATGAATTCGTGTAGTACAGGAATTTGTCCGTTTCCACTGAAAAAAGCTGACGGGAAACCGGGACAATATTTTCTCGTAGCGGACAGGGAAGCGCGCTTAAAAAATCGAAATCAGCGTGAGGAAGATCGCCGTGTATAATCAATCGAAATAATCGTCCGCCGAATAGAACCATCGGTTACACGGTTCCCGCACGTCGGCATTCGGACACCGTTATTTACACTTCCGTCCGGAAAGCTCTGGCAGCAGTGAGCTGCGCGGGTATGTAGGAATGGGGATGAACGAAGGGAAAATTGTAAACAAAAAAGAACTGAACGGTGGGACTCGCGTTATTTACCCGGCTGGCACTTGACACCGTCAGTCTCGTTTCGCCCGGTCGTCGCCGGAACACAGGGGATTCGATTTCGCTTGGCACCGGTGGATGCGGCAGTGCCGCAAGTAAATTACGCCGGCGAAGTAATAAACTAGAGTGCACAGGGGTAGGCAAAGAGAAAGGGAGGATCGAGAGAGAGAGAGAGAGAAAGAGAGAGTCGACAACGTCGATGCATAGTGCTTAGCGATGACGGTTCGCGCGGCGTTTCTTCGCTCGTCTCGCTTCGACTGAATAATCGTGGACTCCCCGAGCCTATTCGAGCAGTCAATGACGTTGCCGACTTTCTCCAGTCTCCCGTTTCCGCCATCGAAAAGCGTTTCGCGACGGAGAACGAATCGACGAGCCGAGTGGAAGAGGAAAAAACCGAGTGCACCGACGAAAAAGAAGAGAAGTTTTCTTGGTGTGGGGCAAGCGGTTCGTTCGGGGGTTGGTCCTTTGACCTTTGAACCGGAAATAAAGACCGAATGGTCCGCGGCCATCGATGTACCCGGTGCAGTGTTGCACCGCTGTGCGATATGCTGTGCACAGACGCGAACAGTTTGAAGCTATTGGATAGAAACCGAGTGGCTGTTAACGTGTGTGCACCGCGCGACAAGGCGGCCGTATTGCACCCAAGGGGGGCAGACGGAAAAATCCTTTGAAACGGGGAGAGGGAAATTCATTTTAGCATTTCTAGTCGAAAATGGCATGGCGTATGGGAAAAGGACTTTCGGCACACCGAACCGCACCGCTGGGATATTGGTTCCCATACGCGCCTCTCTGAGTTTCGACCGCTCTGCCCTTGGAAAAGGAATGTCGCATACCGAGTTGATATTACCGTGTCTTCGGGGCGCCTTGCGCGAACCACAAACAATTTCCAGAACGCACCCCCTCCCCCGAAGCCGGAATACCGAACAATGGAAATATCGTCATTCTAACGTCGATAGGTTTCGCAGCTGATTTAAAGGAGTAGACTCGTTTCTTCAGCAATTAGTCCAGAAGAAGAACTAGCAGCATGTACACTACCAAACGTATTCTTTGAGAGACTGTCGGACTCAATTCAAGTAAATTCCCCTCATCTGGCGCCTCGCAAGATATTTTTCATTCAACCGTTTGTTAGTGAACAGAGGACTTTTACCATCAACAAGCGATACGGTTCCCGAGCCGACCTAATTTCCCAATGCTCGTAATACAAAGAGAAGGGAAACTCGTTGAAGAAGTTCCTAGTGCTAAAAATAGACAAAGCCACGCGCGACGTTCAAGATACGGGTCACTCGTGACCCGGAACGGTCTATTAGAGGGTTGGAACACGGACTCCTTCGCGTTCCGTGAAAACTCATTAGCATGCTGCACGCTACCTGCGGCTTGTCAACAAATTAATGCCGCCTTCCGAAAGATTGATTCGCTGTACCAGCATATTCGTGTCATGCAACGTCAACGATGACTCGGGGATTCAGTCTCATGACCCCGCTACCTCGTAGAAGTCCACTGTCATCCTCTGGAGGGAGCGGACATATTTAATACGGCATTAAGCGACCATTTTCATGATGGACTACGTCGACAGGTGTTTTATAAATTACCGTGCGGCGTGGCAAAATAATCGAACGAGCTCGAGTCCCGTTGATAGGGTCTCGTCATCGATCCAGCTAAACAGTGTCTCTGGGAAACATTCCTCGCGGCTAGGGGAGCTTGATAATACTCCAGCTGAATGATCTGATTATAGGGCAATGCTGCAATTTATCCAAGTCTAACACTCTTGGCTGCGGTTTCGCTCTCCCACTTTTTTTCTACTGGTTCTATAGCTTAATCGTCCGGTTGCTTCTTAGCTTGCTGGTACGTTGGTAAGTTGTTCCATTTAAAGAAAGCAAGACCTTCCTCATTCGTCATTGGCTCATCCTGTATAATAATTAGACAGAAATTTCTATTTCACTCCAGTTCGTTGCGATTCAGAAAGAAATTTTTTACTTTCCATAAAGATCCGTTATCTAATAACAATAGCTGCCATACTAGACGCTTATTAGTTTGATGGGATACTTTTCACCTCGTGTAAACAGGATCGTCGAGAAATGCTAAGAAGCTTGGCATAAGCGAGCAGCTAGCTATCATCGCGATGAATATAACGGCGGAGCATCATGTAAACGCGCCGTAAAATCGCGAGAAACGCCAAGAAACTATAAGCAGCCGAGCACAATAGTGACTGCGCAAGAAGTTCCATACTCTTCCACCCACGTAGACAGTATTTTCTACATTTATAACCCCGTTGATAAATTGCCCGAATTGTTTCGTCTCTGTATTATTCCGCATAGTCGGCATACTGGCGCGTACGAGGCAAGATTTAGTGGGTAAAAGAGAACGTGGAAGCAGAGAAAGAGAGAGAGAGAGAGAAGAGGGTAGGAAAGATGGTCGACGGGGGTGGCAACTTCAAAGAACTGCCGTCATGTTCCCGTAGCGGGCAGCCTCCGTTAACATATTTTCGACTTGGCCCGGCCACGGAGTTCCCGCAGTTCTTTTTTGACACGTGTCCCATCTGTTTTCGGTAATCTTCGTGAAATAGGAGGCGAGGCTGGACCTCTAAAGGTACTTCGAGCGTGTCGCGGCGGTCGTCGAGTGTGGATCAATGACGCACAGTAGTTGAAGCTTCCGAAATATCGCAAATCCGTATGCCGAAGAATGGTAAAAGTCCTATTTTTACGTTTGCGAGACATAATTTGCACAATTCGGAAGCATAAAGCTGCGACAGCTACGCGCTGTCGAATTGTGATGCAATAACTCTCACGAGAGATTTCCCAGTTTTAAATAAAAAGTAGGTGTTCTCGTTCGAGCGGACGAGATGTATTCCGGACACATGATTAAATGTTGTCAGAAATTCCTTTCTTTCGCTTACTTTAATTAAGTTCCGCGAGGATGGGATCGGAATTCATGGCTCGGGCAAGTTTCGGAAGGGGTTGGAAGGTCCTCGAACCGTTCGTGCCCGCGAGGTACGAGACAAATCGCGGTTTCAAAATTCTTTCGTGCCGTTTAGATCCATCACCCGGACCGCTTTAATTAATTCCTGATTGCCCGCGCGCCGCGCCGCGCCGCGCCGCTTCGTTCGCCAGGCTCTTGTTTAGCTTCGGTCGGTGCGGTCCGGGGGTTCGTTCTCTTGTCAAATATAGAGACTGGGTCAGTTGACCTTTCTGCTCCTTTCTGAACCATGGAAATCCCGGATTAAATGTATTCTCGTTCCGCGTGTACTCTGCCCCGGATGAAAACCGCCGAAGAATCGCGACGATGGAACGGAGACGGATTTGTTTTCCGCACGCGACGCACAGGGGTCTACTATTAATTTGGTAATTTTTATTCGGCAGGTAACATTAATCGGATTTCATGTAATATCGAAGCCTCATTCTTAATGCAAATGTTTAAAGATCGACTTTTCGGCGAAATAGCCCACTCTGTGCAACTGTACGATCAATCCGATGATAACTTTGAACGGGCGCGATTAATAGCCCGGCATTGGAGCCACTCTTTCAGAAAACTTTCCTTTCTCTGCTGTTCTATCGTACCTGACCCGGAGTCAGTTTACCTTCACAATATCTTATAATTAATTACAGTCTTCCGCGAGGCGGCGGCGCTCTCTTCTGAAGTTTTAAAGCCGGGGCGTCGTTAAGCAAGATAATTACGCTGTTTAATACCACGCGCAGTGACCGGACGTAATCTGCGTGCGAGACGCCTGATAGATTAGACGAAGTTCTGGTTATTGTCTTGAATTTATTTCGGCCGGTCGTTCGACCTCTCTCGAGGAAGCTCCTCGGGCGCGATTAACATCGACTTTTCGAAATTTAACGACGTCGATAATATTCCCAGACGGAACATTCTCCCGCTCTAAGAGCACCTCCTCTTCTGGAAACTCTTCTAGAGCTTCAACTTGAAAATTTATTTCTTCTCGAGTGCTGGCTACTCCACGCTGAACCCCTCAAGGCTAGAAATATGCGGCTACCGGAATTAAGAGAGTTATCATTTTTACAAATACGAACAGAAAAACCAGCCAAGGTATTAGATTCGATCCCGCTTAACCCTCGAATTAAGAGTCTTAACGAATTTAGTCTGCTTTCCTTGGACAGATAAATTTTTACGTCTTCTTCGGAGCTGAAAATGAGCAGTGAATTTTTATTTGTAATAAATGTATGAAGAAAGACTTCACGCGTGAAGAAAAGTTCTTTAGATTTTTATGTTCGCCAAGTCGCTTACGATAATGTTTCGTATCAACGAAGTAACAGCAAACATGCGCCATTTAATAATAAAACAAAAAGAAACAATAATCCGCCCGATGATATTTCTCTCTGGGTACAAATGTCTTTATGACTGCTTCGCGATTCATACTCTTTAGAAACCTCGGATTAATTAAGTACATTAAATGTACTTTTTAAAGGCGGTCTTCGAAGCGCAGCGTAGGTTTTAAAACTGGTATTCATCGTTGAAAGGGAATTTAGAGATAAAGTTATATTGTCTTAAAATTACATTGAGGAGCTCCTTTTGTCATTATTAAATTGCGTATTTTATGTTCCCAGTAATGCCAGTTATAATCACAGCAATTAACAACAAGATTTGATTTTTGATTTGATAAAACAGGAAATAGAAAGTTGACGAATGGAAAATCTCCAAATATTTTCTAGGAACGCTATCTGTGATATGTTTAAAATTTTTAGGTATCGCATACTTGTCTTTTAAAAATCAATAAAACTTCACTACATTTTGAGTTCACATTTTAACAGCAGTGCACAGAGAGGAGGTTAAACTCGTCAGAAAATTTAAGCCAACTTCAGCGTCGAACGTTTTCACGTTTTTTCATAGCAAAAATGTTAAATTAAAGCTTGACATTTCAATACAAACGAAATACACATTTCAAAAAACATTTCAGCGTGCTCCTGTAAAAAAAGCTGAATACCAGTCTTGAAAACAGCGTCTGAAACAGAAAAATCCCTTTTCAACGTTTCGATCTCGCGTTTTGAAAAAAATATTTCCTAGCGGAGAGGATTTCGTGGCTCTCGTGCCACTCGTTGCAGCGTGTTCCGAAGAGCTATCCAAGTTCGTCGCAAATGGCGCACGTGAACTTCGACGGCGTCCTGGTACAGAAGTTTGATTGACGCTTACATACGGGGAGAATTCGCGATACGGCAAAACCATTCGCAGTGTAATGTTAATTGAATTTATGTCGAGCCTGTTTCGTTTTTTCCAGCCTCCTCGTTTTGAAAAACTTGTCACGCGCAATGTCCGTTGGCGGAAAAACGAAATCCGGCCTGTGCTCGTCGTCTCGCGTTGCATTAATTATTCGGTGTACGGCTTTCTTCGTGAATGTGACGCGAACTTTTTCTAATGATTGACAACACGTTATTTTCCAGCTGGAAAATTAGGTATTGAAACAGTAGAAACTTCGCTCGTTTCGCGGCACGGTTAAATTGTGCAAGCGGCGCAAACTTCCTTCACGGTTGTTCCCGGCGTAAGAAGCTAAGCCTTGACATATGCAGTTGGAAACTAATATTCGGTATCTGATCCTTTATCTCCACCTCCCCTCCATCTCGCCCCTTCTGTCTCTAATTACTGCTGCCGCAAATCCTGGCCCGAGATACACCTAATATTCCGCACCGGTAAAACCAGACAGATACATTAACTGAAATTAATGCCTGATGCCATTGCTGAACACGCCGAGTTTCCACCATGATAATGTAACTCTGCTGTGTTTACGTATTGCTACGATGCAAGGAGGTCTGCCAGCTCGAAGACTCGACGCCGAGAAAGAAAATATAGATGAACAAGAGTTTTCGATACGACGTAGTCCAAAGAATCAAAATATTTCACCAAATCAATATCACCTTTTGGTAAATCAATTTCACCCTTTTGCAAATCAAGTTCACTCATTAAGTATATTTAAAATTAATTACATCTCTGCATTAAAGACAATGTAGATATATAATAAATCGAAATTTTCTTTTTCTTTCAGGTAAGGATTAAAGGCGAAGAGAGAAGTTCTACCCATTGTCGGTGCGAAGAAACCCGTTCGACGAGGGGTAAAACCTTAAATTATTCATTTATTTTCATAAGCACACTCTGCATTACATGCAGGAAGTAGAATTAGTTGGCAATGATCAGACCAGGAGAGGGAACTTTTCCCCGCGGATATTCCTTACTAATGTAGCCGAGGAATAAAGCTGCGGATAAAGAACGACGGTTTGATAATGTTATTCGGCGAGCGTAGGAGGGCCAGGGTGGTTCGCGTAGAGAGCATTCGTTCTGCGGGATCTAATAGAATTATAGGGCAGGGGTTGGGCCAGGACGTTAGAGGAATAGCCGAAAGGCGTGGATCGGCGTAACACGCGGCTATTCATGCGTCGTTCTTCTTAACGGAGCGCCTTCTACTACGTGCAGAAGCAAGTCGCGGGGCGGCGGCTGCTCTTATCGAATGGAACGACCGGCGCGGCGTCGGAGAGCTCGTTCGAACGTAGAAATTTTACCGAATGTTGGATTTTGCCAATTTCCAATATCATTGATCTCATCTATAAACCCGCACATTTTCTTCCCGCTGCTACTGCTGCGCCGTGGCATACTTCTCTTTTACTGCAGCCAGATTTCAACCGGATATACATTACTTCCCGTCGGAGATTATCCGTCGCCGCCCTGCCACCGGCGCGGCGTCTTTTACAAGAATCTACCGCGCGTCACGGCCTCTGAAATAAAAGTCACGGCCCGAGATTTTCCTGTCCGGGATTCGAACTGTTCTCTATAATTGCTTTTGCAGAGATCTTCCCCTCCCCTCCCCTCCCCTCCCCTCCCCTCCCCCACGCTCTACACAATTCCGTTGAATCATGCGCCGCTTCTTACGGTGCTCGGCACTGGCTGCGAGATCATAAATGGAGTTCCACGCGATTTTTTCATGGGACCTCACGCGTTTACGATGGAAATTAGTGCGCAGATTACGGCATGCAGTCGGCCAGCGTTTTTCTTGAAAATTTGCTTTCATGACTTTTTGAGTGTAAAGCTGAATTAATTCATAAACTCTATTTTTTTTGGGAATTGAGACATTTCGTGGCGGTTTTTCTCGTATCCACAGATTTACAGCGCGAATACCCTGTATAACAGTAAGAATATCCGAAGAATTTTCGTTTACAGCGAGAAGTTTACTGGTTGCGAGATGAGCAAGTCGTAATCCGTTATACTTAGTAACCACTGGAACAGAGAGCGCCGCGCTCAAAGTCCGACTAGCTCACCCTGGTGCTGTAATATTTTATTTATCTGTTTATTTATTTACATTTATCCTGGAGACAGCAAGCGCATGCGCGTCTTTTCGTTGCTTCTTCCTTTCGATTTCCAAATCCTTTGTTTATTTATGTATCCATTGGGTCGGGTCGTCCTCTCGCTTGTTTTAAGCGCATTTTACCATCGAAGTTTTATCATTATGCGTTGTCTGTCATTTTGTCTATCAGCGGTAAAGATTGATGAGTTAACTTTCACGTCTCAGGTCCTCCAAAAATAAAAGCCCCGAAGTTTCGGGAAAATTGTCCTGCAAATAACGAAACAGTACAACTGATTTCGAGAAAACTGGCTCAAATTGACATGAGGGCTGTTCCAAACTGAAGTTGGATTGCGTAATCTTGTTAGAAGCTTTACCAATGAACCAAAGTTTAGATCCTGCACAATATAACAATATTAACGAGATTTGACGAGATCGCCAGTATTTACGAACCTGCGGTGAGACAGTGGAAAGAGCGTATATTTAGAGCGTAGTCCGGATCAAGTGGCAGGAATAGCGGGGCTCATAATCGGGTCAGCGGAGCGTGGTTATAGGAAAAGAGCCCTCCATTTGTGATTCTGTTAGGTCGTTCGCCGATAAATTCTGCAAGACGGTCGAATGAATAGTGCACACGCTTGCCAAATTTCCAGGGTAGCCGGGAACGGAATGAAATGGAACTACTTTGAACAATTTGTTCCGGGTCCTGTCGCGATCGGATCGTCGCCGAGATTTTCGCTTCTGGGTTTTCCCGGGGCCGACGACGATGGCCGCGGAACTTGCGAACTTTTCGTGAGGTTGCTGGACGTATCCCGTGGCAGCCGAATGCCACGCCGAGTGGAAAGTTTCAATAAGATTCGCGGTCCTGCGTAAAGCAGCCGAAGCCGAGCCTCCCACACGCGAAGATGGAAGTGAATGCGAGGGCTGGTTGTTCGCGTGGAAACTTACACGATCGCCGAATCGAATTTCCGATCCCCTATCCCACAGTGTCGGCGTCGGCGGATGCCGGAGCACCGTCGTGATCCAACCTCCCGACGTCACTGGCTGTCACCTTTCCTCCTGACACCTCCATTCACCCTCTCTCTCTCTATCTCTACACTTCCGCGCCCCTGGAACCATCCTCTCACAGATTTATAGGGTTCTCGATCCCCTGGTGTATCGATACATTCGGCCCCGGCCCGTAGAAATGGCGTTCCCTGCTGCCGGGATCATCCTTCCTGCGAAAACAAAACGAAATCGCGGAGAGAATTTCGTCGGTGGATTATGAAAATGCGAAAATCTGTCGCTCTTCTCGCGGCGAATGTTGCTTCTCCGAATTTAACCAAATCGTATCTTCTTCGGATATCCATATTCTCAGTCGGTGCATATTGATTTTTTTTTCGCAAACTCTCCTTCAGACGATGCAGTCTTTGGTATTATTACAGGTGTTGGAAATAAGATTGGAATTTCTCGTTTAATTTAATGATTATTGCACGTTACCAACTACAAATTCGTTTACATTGTATGTATATCGAGTCCGAACTTTGCTCTCCTCAGAAGCTTCCGTTAATATAGCGGCACACAGAATGTAGGCTTTAATCAAGACAAAGTGAGGAAACTAACGGAGACAGGGTAGGTGTGGCTCCTAAGTACTAGAGCTTACACCCCGAGCAATATTGATTTATAATTGCCAACAGGGAGAATTTAACATTAAGAATTTCTATCAGTAATATTTGGGTACTCTTAAAAAGACGATAACTGTTTTAATATTGGACCATACGATTTTAACTTTTTTGGGAAGTTTTTTGGGAACTTTTTTGTTTGCTACACAACGTGATCAAAATTTTTTCGATGAAACTTTCACAATGCATATAAATCATACATATCTACGAAACGTATTTTTCGGAAAAATTTCTTTTCACGTCCTGTAGTAAACCAGTTGCTCTAATTTCTCGGAAAAGCCCAAATCGTATAGTTCAGTAATACAAAGGTTATCAGTTTTTTTAGAGTATCCGAATATTATCGGGAGTCACTGTATAATGATATAATAAGTTTTCAAAAAATGCTGGAGTATCAAAGTCAACAGGATTTAGTATGATTTTGGACCTACAAATGTTGTTGCCAATAAAAATAGGATTTGATTCGATTTCAGTTTCTTAAAAGTCTACTAGAGAAATTGAAAATTGCACGAACATCCTTAGTCTTTCCGCCTACTGGAGATCGCGAGATCGGCATCTTAGAATGCGCGAGAAACGCGACGGCGGGCATTGTTGTTCGTCGGGGGACGTATTGCGTTTCCGTTGCGGAATTAGACGAGGCGCGGCGGGCAATAATTCTCGTCGTTTCGTACACGCCGACGGGGCTGTATATTACGTTGCGCGTCATCGTTCGCGGCGGAAACGGGAAAACACGGGGCCCAATATCGAGTAACATTGATAAACAACTGGCGTGCCGTCTATCACGAAGGTTTTCGCTTACCAGCAACGCGTCGAGGCCGCTAAAATCCTGCACTGCACCGGTGCGGTGCGGCGGTGGCCTGCGCGTTACCAGAGAAACTACTCGAGCACTCGATCAACCGGCGCGCCGGTAATAGCTTTATATTCCGGTTCGAGTCGGCTAGAATACGTTCCAGGGGCCTAGCGAATTTAATAAAGATTCGATTTTCCTGCCGCGCGCAACAGGAACGGGTTCGCGGGACCCGTGCTCGTTGGATTTAGGCCAATTAGAACACGGCGCCGCGCCGTCAGAGACTTCGCTCAGGGGAAACGGCAGAGCCGGCTAAGACATCCAACAACCAGCGTTTCCGAGATCTAAAGTGGCTCGCGATCCTACCTTCAACTGTACTAGCTGCTTCACCTGGAATTACCATCTTGATTCTCGTCATTATTGCTGGAGAATTATGAGACTAACGAATGAGTTACGAGAGTTACGGTATGTTGACGTAAAGAGTAATTTTTGCGAGGACTCATTGCAATTTAATTTGCGAATACGCGACCAGAGAAGTTTCGATTTTAAAGCGATTCAATTTTGTTGGTCGCAGTTCGAGTGCCTCCGGTGGAATCCGGGGATATTTTACGTCAACAGGTATTGTCGCGCTTCCTCCGAGCAGAAAACGTGTCAAAGAACATTTCAAAAGTGTGGTGTATTCCTATCAGGAAACTTTCTCGAAGCTGAGACTTCGTATATAACTTCTTGAGGAACTTTAACAACACATATCGAATGAACCGTACAGAATAGAAAACACAGTGAACGTCATCTATTACGGTCAACGTGTTAGAACCGATCGATCGATCGATCGATCGATCGTTCTCTTCTGACGTGTTCAAAATTTGTTGCTGTTCGAAAACACTTTCGCAGCGATCATGAATCCGACACAACGATTCAGGTCAGACCTGTAATTTCGACGGGCGTCTCATTTCGCTAATTGAAAGTTCCCCGCGCTGTTTTTCCTCGTTGACTAAAGGACGTCGTATATTACTCGTCGCGAGAAAACTGAGAATATCCGAATCACAGCTGGCAGAGATTCTCGCGAGCATCTGGGGGATGTTCTGTTCCACCGGGCTCGTGGAGTTCTATTGCGACCCCCGCTGAGTAGCTGATTCAAGATACGCGAGATTTCGTTTCGGGTTCGATCCGGGCTCGCGACGCATCCGCGGCTCCTTTATTCCAACCCTTTTAGGGATATGAGCAACGGCAGCCGGCAGCGAAGATCATTCCCGAGGTTTCAACGCGCACCGCAAGCTAAAACTTCTCTCTTTCCCTTTGTCCGTCTCTATCGCGAACTTCGCATTTCGCTGCCCTAGCATACAGCAGCGGACAAAAAAGTTTCGCACGATCAATTACAATTATATTATTTCTTCCGCAAGAGTCGAATAGTGCCTGAGCGGTTTATATGCATTTGTAAAATTAAATTAAAAATGAGAGAAACAAGAGAATATTAGAAGAATTTAAGAATACTGTTATATGGTGTTCAACCTTTCAAACGGATTACGATTGAAAATCAGAAATAAATATTTTCCAGTATAGTAAATTTAATGTTTTGAGATTGCAAGTATGCGGGTAATTAAAAGTTGAAAAACGAAGTTCATAGTTCGATACTGTACATGAAATATGAAGCAACGACAATTTCAGTCAACAATAAGGATGCTAAAAAGATGTTCTTTGTTGCAGAACGATAAAAGCACTGTTCTATGTTTTTCGTATACATTAAAGAATGACTTTCTTGTTTGTTTTTCGCCTTAAACTATCGTTCGCGACTGTACGTACCGAGTTTAATAAGTATACTTACGCGGAATCCCTGCGCGAGCATTACCTAGCCGCGAGTTTTTCGCCAGTCCGTAGATTTCCGTTTTGCCGGCCGTTCCTGAAGGAAATCCAGGAATATTACTTAGCGTGAGGAGTGCATCCCCGACCCGGGTACGCCGTTCAGGAATCCTGTAATCCGTGGACTCGAAGTTTCGCGATCCACCGGGCTAAATGGAAAATTCCCTGGCTTCCGAATGTCGTTCCACGAGGAACGGATTCATCCGGATGCGTGTACGCGATTCTTTTCGCAACGAGAGCTGCTCGGCAAATTAACCCTTGCGATGCTCTCTGCTCCGGTATCTATTCCCTGGCTTTCTCCCTTAACGCGTTTTTATGCTGTTCTTAAACCGAAACTGCCACGGTTTCGCGGTTCTTGGATACTTTTACGTCTTACTGCCCAGGCTGAAATGCGAAAAATTAGAAAATGTGCCCGGAGCATTTGTCCCCAGGTACGATTACAGGTCGGAAAAAAAGATCACGAAGAAAAGTGTATATTGATTTTGTGTGTTTTTAAAGGAATTGTTGGAAATATGTTTATACCGTATAATACTAAATTTCACCCGTTAATGGTATTTCTACGTTGGAAACAACGTAACAATATTCTTAGATTTTCTATAGTTTTCACTGTTTTATAATGCATAAAAATCCGCAGTCTACTTATTACAATTACTGCCTCCATGTGCGCGTGTGTGTAAAGGAACATCGCTAACAGTATGATTGAAGCATCTACCAGCTGTCCGTGCAAAGGAGCAGAGATTTTGTCAACGATCGCTCAGTGACCCCGAGAGCATAAGCCTGCAGGAGGGTTAAACGGTGTGGAAACACGGCGGGGGGAAGAAACAGAATTAGAAAGAATTAATTTATCGCCGCCTGGTAATCTGGGCTTGCGAGGTGGCACGCGGAACATATAAGCCGGGAGATTGGTGATCCCGGCTCGGTGCAGCAGGCCGGTCGACGAAATGTTTTTCAGGATCATCGAGATGAGTCTGTAGATTGGATAGAAGATGAAAGCAAGCCTCCTCGAGTATCGGGGAGCACACACGCGGGGATCCGATTCCGTTTAACGTCGGGTGTTGGGCATTTACTCTTTAACCACGCGGATCTATGGGAAATAGAGAGCAACACGGGGTTGCGCGTTTAACGAGCGCGTATTTACGAGCGTTCCCTTTCATTCGGTCAGTCTCTGAGCAGTTCGGGATCGCGTGGGTGTCGGTGCTGACTCGGCCGACTCACCTGGAGCCGGAGGGTTCGTTTTCATCGCGCCGGGAATCGCGTAATTTATAATGCAAGCGAGGGTACTCGCTTGCTGCGACCGCGCGCAAACATTAAAAATTAAAAGGCGCGCAGGCGAGGAGAGCAATCACGGTTTCCCAGCCGCGTCGAAATTCCTCGGCGAGGATTGCACGCGTTACACGGACCCCTGGACCAAGAAAAGCCCCGGGAGCGCGAGTTCGTAAACCGAATCTTAAACGCGGCAACGAACGTTTCTCGAGTCACGGGCCACGAAGAAAAAGAGCAGCGAAGTGAAAGGGAGAAAGAGGGAACCGCTTTCTTTCCGTGTGTTCCGCAGTCCCGGCGCGTACTCGTTTCATCCTGCTTACAGAGATTAATTGGAAGGACAGGTTCAAAAGGTTAAAGAACACACGGCGGTACATGACGGCCCGCCCGGCGAAATAAAGAAAATCGTGGAACAGAGAGATGAGAGAGGAGAAGGTCCACCGTGCTGGAGGAACGGAGAGAAAAGAGAGAAAAGCGGGCGTGGAACAGACCACTGAACGAGAGCGTCATTAGACGTCCGCGAATAAAGCGGGAAAGCCTCGGGAAGCGGAGAAAAAGGAGCGGACGCGACACCGGCACCGGCAACGGCACCGCAGCTTCGTAATAAGGAGAAAAAGGCGCCAGCCGAACTTCGTAAACTCGGCTTGGAGGCCGGTTTTTCGATTTGTCGTTAGTTTCGAGCGTTCCTCGTTAGACCCGCGGTCGTCGTTTATTTGCATTGGATTAAAAGCCGAAGCTCGGATTAAAGCTGTCCCCGCGAGCAAATAAACCGGTCGGGACCACCGAAACTTACCGCGGTTTTCATATTGCCGGATAATTGCCGGCCGACGGATTGTCTTTTTCGTTTCTGGGCGCTGCGCGCGAGCAATTAGTCGTTTTCGCTTCGTCGAGTCGATCGACCACTCCTCGACCGTCTTCTCGGCCCTTTTCATCGGCGAAGGAACCGCGTTAGGACTAACGACTAGACTGCTTCCCGTTGTTCAAGTTCCAGTCGTCGGAGACTCCAAGTTTCCGGAGACCTCGCCCGGTGAACTAATTGTTTTTACCACGGACACAATGGTGGCAACTGAACAGTCCGATTGCGCCGAACGAATCGATCCCGGATAAGTGTAACTCTCCGCGAAATAGTCTCTTGATTAAATTTCCGCTGGCACGAGTTACACAATCGCACCCTGTTATTATCGGAAGATCGAACACAGGTAACGCCCGGTAATTCCCGGGGCAAGGGGCATAGCTCCATTGACAACTGACACGATGCGGGCCAAACTGTGAAACAAATAGAGAATCGAGAGAACCTGACTGGATATCCACGACAGAGTTTCCACGTTGACGGCTAGAGCCGCAGAAAGAAAGAGGAGAATAGTTAGTCTACTGGATAGCCTTACCGACCAGTCCTTTATTTGGATAAATAGCTCTACCTCGAGGCCTTCACCGGGCTAGATAGCGACGAGTTCTCTATTCGGATAGATAGCATCGCTCGCGAGTTTTCCATCAGGCTAACAGACTCTATTTCAGACGCGAAAACGCTCGACAGTTAAGAGGCTCTAGTTTCCAGGATTGCAGGGATTTCAGTAATCGAAAGCGCTAGATAAAAGATCAATCTAGGCCGCAATCGTCCTGAAAAGTTCTATTTTTACGTTTACCAGGAGCAATTTACACTATTCGGAAACGTAAAGACAGAGTCAGGTGATTTCGGGGCACGAGAGTTAGTTTCGCCGCTAGTCCGATCGAATTCCAGGAGGATGATACCGCGAGCGTCGCGGATCTATCCGTCAAGGCGTGCCGTCTGCAAACTTTCGGGCGTCAATGTCAATTCTACGAGTTACAAATTGTCCCTGGGAGCCAACTTCGTATCCGGGAGTGTTCGGCCAAGTTCGAATTCCCCTGCCCGCGGCCGCGAATCCTGCGGATATTTCGGCCCCGAGACTACCTCGGAATAGTCGAAAGGAAATGTACACCTTCAGACCTTCTTTCTCTCTTTTCGAACGAACGTTTGAAAGTTCGTTCGAAACACTTGGTTCGGAGAGGATCTCCGTGGCCGCGCGTCGCCGGTATCGATTATCTCTTGCAGCGGGGTGCGGCGACAAATCGCGCGGTACGTGACACATTGTAGGAACTGTCGGCGGGTCGCGTCACGGGTCGTTTAAAATTCTACGGTCGACTCGTCGCGCGCCGCTAAATTCAAACGGCGCTGTTATAAATTGCGCGGCGGTCCGGCCGGCGAACCGCACGGTCGTTGGTGGACGATGGTCCGTGCAGGCCATCGAAAAACACCATCCGAAATATTTCGAGGTGTCTGGCGTTGAGCGAGGAACGGTAAGAGAGGGTATAGGCAAGAGGCTAAGAGAAAGAGAGAGAAAGGACCAGTCTCTCGTCCGGAGCCCGGGTTCACCCTGTTTCGGATTGGCTGACGGAATTCGATTAGCATCCGGTGCTGTACAGGTGCGCCGTGGCCTCGATTGGAAGACTCTCTCGCCGCAGCCGAGAGAGGCGAGTTCCTCTGACGTAGGGGGAGGGTAATTACCACGGCGTGCTGGCACCTCGAAACACAGTAACGTAGCGAGACGGATCCTGCATTCTAATAAATGCTTTGTACGTGGCCGCATACCCCGTATTAGCCACCGGAGGGTTACAATCATCGCGATAGAATCCCCGTTTCCTTCTCCGACCAACCTCCTCCCTTCCCGCGCTTGGAAATTCCGCGCGTAATCATCGATCCCTTCAAATGGATCGGTTCGCTAATACTCGATGTAGCCCCCCCCCCCTCCTTCCCGGGTGCCTGTCTTGCCACGATCCTCGACTCCGACACGATAATGGCGACTGTGTGTAATGATGATGAATTTGCGGCTGCACCACCCACGTTTCCCACCAGAGGGCTTTTCCATCAATCCCTATTCCCGGGGTCCGCCGCCGCTGTGCCGGTTCAACCATCGATCCCATCGTATAGATCAAGACCTGTCTTTGGATCAAGCCCCGTGCTATGTTTCGTCCCGCGTCACGTGTCATTGTTGTGGAGCGACACGATGAATCGACGGGTCACCGGCTTAACGAGTGCAACGTCTCGGGACGATCATCTGCCTCGATGAGTCCTACGCAAGGATCTTCATCCCTCGAGCGTTTGTCGCAATCAGCCGATCGTTGCTGTAGGTACATGTCGCGATCTAAGCCCATTCTCGGTTTTACTTGCGAGGTATGCCTCCCAGTGGAAGGTTCAGGCGAACTGGCTTGGATCGAGAAGCTGTACAATCCGCTCTTGAAGTAATACTTTGGTAAATTTCGGGAAATCGTCCGAATAAGCGAAGCGTTAAAGTAGAATGTACACTTGTATGCAGTATACGGTGGAAGCGTTCGCGTTAAAGTGGCGAACACAATTACGCTTAACAGTTGGCCAACAACACCGTCGCTTTGATCAACGCTCGCTTAGCTTCTGTCGCAGTTCCGATGTATTCGGACCCTAAACAACAACCCCTCTCCCTTTCTCTCATGTCGAACTTTTTTTTAGAAAGCACAATAAATTCGAAGTACGTGTCCCTCAGCTGTCCGGACAAAAGCGATACAATTCGACGTACACGGGGAGCACGTGAAACGAGAAATGGACGCGTTTGTCGCATTTAAAGGAGACCAATTGATTCCGCGCTCCTGAGAGCAAGCGAGCGAACGTGGAGCGGTGATTGGCTGGCACCAAAACACTGTTCGTGTCCACGGAAGCGAACTAGCGTTCGCATAACTCCGCTCAATTACCAACGGATGGGTCGCGCAAGTGATAGCCGATATTGCGTGTAGCACGAGTTTATTAATAGGCGACCGTAAAACGCAGTCGTTTCGCATCCTTTCGGCTAGCGTATCGAATAAATTCGCGTTCCTACGTGCTCGTTCCGACACTAGCTATTTTCGTGCGATCGAAAAGAAGAAAAACGGATAACTCTTTTCCTGGGGAAATTGACGCGACATCGAGCACTCGTCTCAGCGATACACAATTAAGCGCAACGACGCGGCGATGCCGTCACCGCTTACGTCTGCGCACTCGTACTCCTTAATTGAGCGCCTAAGCAAAACAATCGTTATCTTTGTCCGGCTTGGATCGTCCCGTACAAATTTCGCGACATTTTCGCGATGCATAAACTTTTTATTTTGCATAAACCTCCGGAGTCTAATTATAATAGAGGAGACAGCATACATGTATTGACGTATTGAATTTTGAAAATTTTCCACCAATTTTCAATTTCATCTACTCAATTGTCCTATAAATGCATACACATCCGCAGTCTGCTCGTCAGTGAACTAGACCAACGCCGTAATTGGTAATTTATTGGCGAACATCTGGAGCTGAATGTTTTTCGTTCGCGCAGCCGTGAAAACAAAAATGTTCGACAAACTAATGAGGATTCATTTTTACGCTCCTACTAAATTGGAGAAGTTTTTCGTTTCGGAATGACAGAGCCGTGAACGAGCGCTTTGTGATCGCAAGCAGCCCGGTGAATAACGGTGTCAGTGGTAGTTGCGTATTATGAAACTTGTGATCGATCGGCGTTGTTAATAAAAGTATTGGATAATCGAACGATGGTGGTTAACGGGAAGACAGAAACCGAGCTGGAACGAACGAGGGAAAATGTTTCATTTACAAAAATTTGATCCGGCCACAGATACATTTATGATCCGAACCGATGGTTCGGTGATTATTCGTTCTCTCTGCCATTTATAACAATCGGAATTAATATTCGATATTCTCCACTGTTCTGCAAATATATTTTATATTTCGGGTACTCCGTCACTGTAGAAATAGAATAATTCCTCTCGCTTCAACTTGATCTACAAACCGAACAAAACATTCGGAAAAAATATAAATGTTCAGGAATCGTTATGAACGAACGAGAAACAATGGACTATTTCGTTGTTCTTGCGTTGCGTGAATTCTGCTCGTGCCTGTACATTTGTTAATGCTAATTAGCAAGTTACCATCGGTAAAGTTTCGTGAAATAACGATACGCCAGCAATTAGGAACGCTAAATCGCTGTTTCATTAAGATGTTTTGTTTCAAAGAGCACAATGAACTCGTTGCGCAGGTTTTTTCTATATGGAGTCGCGTACGCCTCATCGTAAACACATTTTCATACGCCGGTCCAACATTTTTCCGCTTTACGGGTCCCACACGCTGCGTAATTTTGTCGTTTCTGGTTATTTCTCTTCCTGTCGACGGCCGACGTTTTAATAACGATTGTTTCGCTCACATCGTCAACAAAATATGACGTGTCAAAACACGTACTGCGCGTTTACAGTTACCGCACGCGATGCACGCTTTTACTTTGACTCTTGAACTTGGCTGTTTAGCACGGCATTACAATTTGATTGCTAACGAATTCGTCGTTTCGTTACAGTGTTCGAGGACTGTGAGGGCCGCGCCTGTGTGTACAATCATGTTATATTGCGTATGAACGCTTCGAGCGAAGCGGCTCCCAGAAATTATTTGTTCATGTTTAACCGTTTACACTCGGAGCTATTATAACTGGAAAATTAAACATTTTTTCCGATCTAGAATAATTCCATTGTATATGATTTTTTCTTTCGATGGATATGAAATTGATATAACACCTCGTACAATACTCAATTGTTCAGCAATTGATTAGATACGAGCATATTTAACCCTTTTCCGTTCTATTTTCTCTACAAATAAAATGTTGGGCGCACGTCGAATTGAACCTGTTTTCTCATAGATACTTGACGAATGTCAAGAGGTTTGCATTTTCCTTGTCAAGTTTCACACTTAACGACCTGATACTATACTGATAAAATACACACGAATTGGTCAAACGGTTAAAATGTGAAAATGAAGGGAGAATGAATCTTGAGTTAAACGCAAGTCAGAAACACGGAATAGAAAGTTGTCTGATGTGTTTCTCGTGTTATAATGAACGGGGGAAGACGGATGTGTTGCAAGTGTTAATGGGTGCATGTCTGACAAACTTTTCTGATCGATTATCTCGAGCACGAAGGGATGTATGAAAGGCATTCTTAATGTCGGGTCGTTCCTTTCAAGTTGCGCAGAGATGATCCTGAAATAAATTTGAATTTCCAGCTTCTCGTAACAGCATACTGAATAATTAGAAACCTCATTTTTTAACCATTTCTTTTTACATATATCGATATTACAAGCTCATGCATATTCACATTTTTTAAAGTATCGTTTTATTGTAGACGTCGATAAAATTTACAATATTCCGGCGCTTTTAAATAATGTTGATCATATTATTATTATGCAGACAAAAGTTCTGATACCGTTCAATAATTCGTGAGATTTTCTGGTCCAAAGCACATCGCGCTTTCATGCGACTCCGAGTACAGCAGTATCAATTGTTTCGGACATTTATAACCTTTTTATAGAGGCCGGCGGAACGATAATGCGCTCGTTTGTCAGGTCAATCGATATTACCGGAACAGTGGCGGCTGCGAGCTAGCGTCCTAAGGAGCTTATCACTGTTTTTATAAACTTCATCGGATCGATCATCAAGAGAAAACAACAATTCCGAGCGCGCATAATAAATTAGACGCGGCTGTGTGATGGATACCATCGGTGTCGCCCCGTCGGGCTTTAAGAGAACCGATAAATAAACAATGAGGAAGGGAGCGTTGAACAATTTTAGGGACACGAAGGCGACACGCTTTTAGTCCCCGACAGGATAGAACTATCATACTTGGCGAAAACGACCGGGTTGGAAGTCATTATTAGACATTATTCGACAAAACGAGGATGCATTAATGCACGTGTATTTAAATACACGAATACAATACGGAATCGAAGAAAATGAATCCAATCATTATTGTTTGTTCGAGCTGGAGGAGATGAAAAATGGACGATCTCATAAAAGTCAATTCCGCAAAAGAAGAAATTACTTTGTTAAACGGAATTACATATGTATATTTGGTGTGCCATCGCGTGTTCCGAGTATTCTTGAATATTTTACGTTCGTTTCTTCAATGTTGACGCTTGCATATTACATCCGAGCATGTTTACTAACAATTTCATCTTGTTTGCGGTTGCTGCATCACCTAAGCCGATATTTTCGAACGTTATTTTCTTCGCGAGGAAACTCCGTATAATAAAAGCGACAGTAACATTTACGAATCCGAAGTAAATCATAAGAGATGGAAGGGGATTACAAGGGTGTGGAACAGATAATGAAAAAGAGAAAATATATAAAGTCTAATAAAGAAGCGAGAAGACACGAGAACGATGAAAAAGAAGGGAAGAAGATGGAGGACCAACCCTAGAGAACAAAGTAAAAGTGAAAAGGAAGAGAGGAAACTAAGACAACGAAGATAACGCGATGAACGAGCCAGATGTGGCGATCCCAAATACCCTGTGGAATAGAGGAAAATGAAACTCACCTTGTATATTACTAACAATATATCTTTTTTTATTAACACACACTTAAAATCCCCCGGAAAAAGTTTCGGCAACGGTAATATTTCTCTTACGACTAGCAGAAACTCTTTGCCGACAGGATTCATTTTTCTACACCTAAAAGAAAATTTATTGTCAGTCAACATTTGCTACGTTACCTAAATTAGTTCTTCTTTCCACAAAAAGTGTACCTCATTAAAAGGAAGTCGCAGGCCTGCAGAATCTCACTGCAGTCCTCCCACTCGTTTCTCTCAAAGAAAAGTACTACTCTGAACTTACGGAAAAATTTAATAAAAAATTTAAGGTGGCCTTTCGTCGCAGAGAGAAGAAAATTAGATTCCTGTTAAAGACAAGGTCTAAGACCCAGTAACGCCATTCACGCATTCCGCGTTCTTAAAGAACATCGCAGGCCTGCAGAATGTCAGCCGAGTCCCTCCACTCATTTCTGCTAAAGAAAAGTAGAACTTTGAACTCTAGGAAAAATTTGATGAAAAATCCTACTTGGTCTTTCATCGGAGTAAGAAGAATATATTAGTCTCGATTTATTACTATCGTTTATCTCTGCGGGATCGGACAGCTGCGATGATCCAGCAATCCTTCTGTCTCGAGGAGGAGGCTACACCGAAATAACTAGGAAATTCTCTGTCAACGGATTAACAAACAGCGGCAATCATCGTGGCCGCGAAGACTCGGCACGAAATACCGGAGCACAGTCGGTCCTCTAACGCCTTTGACCACATACCGTACGATAGACCTCGATATCGACGTGCTACAGCCGCGAAAGGAAATCCTTGGACGCGCAACAAATCGCCTAATCAAGTAGATATATGAGTGATGCCGGCGCGAAATTGGTTCTTGGCCGCGAGTAAATCTCACGCGTGTCAGCGCGAGACGGCCATTCGAGGTGTCTGGAAAAAGGTGGACCCGTTGGATCGATTTCGTTCGGGATTTATGCGGCGATTTTTTACCGGGTGATACCCGTGGAAAAGCCAGCGATGGCGTCGCTATGGAGCACCGGTGTGGACGGAGCTGGGCCTCGCTCGGCCAGAGACACTCGCACTCTTTCATTTCGCAAGACCACCGACGGAGCATCCGTGTTATTAATGCGGCCGACGCGCCGTCACTGGAACCTCTCGCTAATTTATTCCGACGATTCCACACACACTTCGGCTCCCGCGCTAAGGTATACATACGTATACGGGGTGGTCCACCTAAATGTAGCTACCTAAATGTCTCCTTTAATTGCGACGACCAGACTGTGGGTCTTTATGCGAAATAAAAATTGACATATCGATATCATGGATTGAAATTTGAAATCATATATTGACATCTTGAATGTTTAAAATTTTCCAACAACTTTCATCTCTACTCAATTCACCTGTAAATCCAGACCACCCTGTATAGATGATATATATATACAGTATGTATATCCCGTTAACCAGGTTGAAACTCTTATCTAGGCCGCGCGAGTCCTTTCTGAATCAGAAATCAGCCCGGCGAAAAGTGACTTGAAAACAGTGACCCCTTTGCCGGCGTGCCGGCAACGAACTTCCTAATTTTCATCCGTTCTCGAGTTTTTCGCTCGCTTCCCGCTGGTCTTATTTAAATTTTAAGGGCCGGTCGGATTTCACGGTCTAAAATTGCAATTATCTAGATCCGGGACCATCGTTACGTCGCACAGTGGTTCGATTACTCCTCCAAGGATCTGGATAGATTATTATCCTTCCATAGTCTTCAGCCTGTTTTAATTATTAGAGCATAAAAAGTCAGTCTCTATCTCAGTTTATAATTGTATTAAAAATGGCTGAGTCTTCTTTTAACCCTTTGCACTCGGAGCTATTTTAATTCGAAAACCGAACTATTCTTCCGAGCTTAATTATTTCTATTTTATATGAGTTGCTTAATTGCATCGATATAAAGCTGATATAACACCTCATACAATACTTTCAGTGGTTTACTGAAATATTAAATACTTTTAGTAATTGATTGAATATAAATTTAATAATGCAACAAATATTTTGAATATGATATAAGAACTAGCAATGATATAAGAACTTAGCAAATGAAACACAAGTTTCGAACGAATTTGTCAAGTTTCGTACTTAACGACCTGATATTAACTCCTTGCCGTACCATTTTCTTTACAGTTACAGTTTATTTTACGGTTTCTATGCTTAGAACTGTTTTGTAGATCGCAACTTCCTAAAACAGGAAAAAATTTATATCTACTGCAGCAGATTAACAAAACCAAAAAGAAATGTTATTTTATTAGACTCTGTTCAGGCCAAGGGATTAATGTAACAAATATTTAATTCCCGTGTTCGTCGTCGCCACTATCAGCAATCTGAAAATAGTGTGACCGCTTTGGTCGCGCCGCAGTGTCCCGGATCGTCGTGATCGACGTGATTTTACGACATTTATGGATCACAGAGGCAGACAGAGCCTTCGCACAGAAGGCTCGAATTGCATATTTAAGTTGATGCGACCTAAATGTTGATTACAGACTCTGATAAAAAAGTAGTAAAATCAATGGAGACTTTTTTTAGGTATATCCCGCTGTGGTTCTTCGTCATGGTAGGACGTCGTTCGCGGTATCCAGGCTAGAAATTCTTTGGGCAATGATAATGGGAAAGTTGGCGGTCGGACTGAATTACGTAATGCACTGAAAAATGAAAGGGAAGAGCAACCGGATTGCTCGCTCGTATTCTTCATTCCTCCTCTCCTTCTCCTATCCCTCCGACGTGCATTTTCAATATTGAACTCCGCGTCTTACTTTCCTCGGCAAGGCGCGCGCGGTGTCTTATCTTCTTATTTCTTCCCTCGGCCACGTTCCCGATACACCCGCGTAAAGTTTACGAGTTTCGCTTCCCCGAAACTATTAAATATAACGGCGAAATTTTGTTTCGCATTCGGAAATTTGTCGGTGCACAACCCTCTTCACCCATCCCTCCCAACGTCTTCGCGACGTCTACCATTAAATTTGATAACATTTTCCTGTCGGAAGCTGAGAGTTACCAGCTCCCGGTGTCTTTCCATTGCCGTTCGACGGTTCTGTTCTGGTCTATTTAATCAGAGATAAGCTCCGAGCCGTAAATTAATGAACTACGGAGGACCGACTCGAGATTAAACAGACTTTCGCTGCAGAAAAAGAACCCGTAATTGGTTTGACTTTCCGATTAACGAAGGATTCTCACATACGCGGACTGTTTCCAGAAACGCGTTTGACCTCTTAGCTGTGGAGCCTGATTTCGCAGTGATAACAAATCGTTCAATTTATACGGCATCTGTTATATAAAAGATTATTTATAAATTCCAGTATTCTCCTGTGAAATCTCTAAGCATTCTAAATATCTAATCATGCTCGTGGTTGCTAGTGTATTTCTAGTATTGATCGTCGTGCACGTCGAAAGGGCACAACCCTCGAATATACAGTCGAGCAATATACTTGGCTGAATATCTCGGAAATGGAAAGAATAACAGATTTTTGTGTTCAAAACCCATGTATTACATTTTTCGGAAGAACTTTGTCCGCGTAAAACATAATTCAAGTACTAAATACAAACGGAAGTATGTAATTTTAGTTTCAGTATTATACAAAGAAACTTATTTCGCTTAATCTCATAGCGAAACGAAGAATTAACATCCGAAGAAATTAAACTGGTCACCGCGTTTGCGGAGTTATAAAACACTCCAATTAAAATATACATTTCCTGCACATTTTCTATAAATCCACCGACTTCATGAAAATTCGACGGTCCGCGAATAGACTCGATGTAGACTCTCATTTTCGTAGATAATTTAATGAATGCCAGCCGGTGGAAGAGCTTCCTTTCTCCGAGTAGGAGACTTCTTACTGAAAACTAGAAATTACAAAACGTATTTTTAAAATTTTCTACAATTTTTAATATTTTTAATATTTTTTCTACAATTCCGATCTACTGTAATTTTGTACCAATATTTTTGTGACCGACTGATTATGGTTTAAAGTCGCAATGTCACGTGACTAGTCCGACAGGGAGGGGGTAACCTGTTCCCCTCGATTCGAGTGAATTCCCCTGATCTGGCACTGCTGCTGCTCCGATGCAACTGCTTCGAATCTTCTCTCCTTTGCGAAAGTAGCCGAGTATCGGGTCTCCTTTGTTTCCAGAGCAGTATCGTTGATCGCGCGCATAGAATAAAGAAATCCGCTGGTTGCAGCGCGAAGAGCGTCGTCTGGGATCTAGAGTAACGCGCAACGCCGGTATCGAGTGTCCTAGCCGTTCTACACATTCCACCGCAGAAAGGATCCACGGTTTAATCGTGGCCTGGGACAAACGTCGAGTTTGATGGAGTATCGGATGGCGTTAAACAAACGGCAAGTCGCCGCATCGCGCGGATCAGATATAATTTCGGGTCGTATTCGTAGACGAGAACGTGGACGTGCGCGCCATCGACGCACAGTCGGTGGCTACCAGAACGGAAAGACACGTTTACACGGGCATTCTACGCAGAATATTCTCTGTAATAAGGCAAAGTCAATATTACAGTCTAGAAAACGGCGGGCGAAGATTCTTAAGAGCCAGCAACGCTATATTGACGCATTCCACTTTCTTAAAGGACATCACAGGGCTCGCAGAATTTCACTCATTTTTCCTAAAGAAAAGTATGTACATACTACTTTGAACTTAAGGAAAAATTTAATCAAAAACCCGGGCTGGCCTGTCGACGGCGAAACAAGGAAATTAGATCTCTGTTAAAAACAAGGTCTTCTTTGCGGTATACGTTGTGCAATTTTTTACATGTAACGACAGAGTGAGGGACTTTTATTATTTTCAAAGTAAAGAACTTCAATGGAGTCATTCAACCCCTTGCCGCGTATTTCAACAAATATTCTAACAAATATTCTAACAAATACGAAATAAAATTTGATTCGTTTGTGTAATGAATAGACTGCGGATCTTTACGCGAAATAAGAATGTTTTGCATTGATTATGGAAAGCAAGAATAATAAAGAGATCGATCGATTCATCCCTTAGCGACTTAACAAAATATAAATTTTCTTTCCTCTTCTACGACATTTTTCGGGATAAAGACGTTTTGATCGTTCTAACTGCAAAGAAAATACGGCGAGGGGCTAAACGAAACACAGTTTCGAGAGAAAAGTAAGAGAATCCTTGACAATTTTCCAACAGGGTGCAATTCGCTGGCACATAAAATGCTGTGACTTCGCCAAATATTCAAATTTTGAAATATCCCTTTGACACGGCGTTTTGTACACTTGGAACTTCAAGACCCAGCAACGTCAAAGAGATTGATGGAGTATCGGTCGGCGTTAAACAAACGACAAGTCGCCGCATCGCGCGGATCAGATACAATTTCGGGTTGGATTCATAGGCGAGAACGGGGATGCTGTCAGGGAGAAGAGGCAGATCGGGAATGCCGGATCAGGGGATGGGAGCACGCGATTTATCACTCATCCGGGCGAAAACGGCCGTAACACCGGTACCATATAATTGCGCGCGGATCGTCGACCGGTAGTTATCGCCGATAACCAGAATCATCGATCGCGCACGCCCCCTCGTTTTACGCACGATTTTCGATTACCATTCGTCGCGTTTACGGTCGGTCAATAAATTCGACGATGTATGTAGATCGGAAACTCTTGGTTGACGTGCAGGACGTTCGTCATAGCGAATGGTCAACTATAATCTGGGCCAATTTCCACGACGCGCGATCCTGGTCGCTTCCGGCATTGTCCAATTTTTCGGGTAAACAACCCCTTCGCAGCCGATCACCGCACGAATATACTGGCCGGTCAAATAAAGTGTTGTAACCTGTTCTTTGTTTACGACAGACAGCGGTTTCACGGTTCTTTCATTTCCAAGCCAAAAATTATTCATTGAATTTCGCACCACCGTTTAAGAATAGCGGGACTAATCCCTCGTTAATCGGTAAAACGTGTCTAAAATTAGTGCCGATCAATGAACAGTCTCTCGAAGTACGCTTGCACAATGGCGGGTTTAAGGCCCCTGCATAATGGCCCGAATTTTTATTTAATGTATGACAGTATGAAATTTTTCATTACTCTTTTCTTTTTTGTTAATAAGTTTATGAGAGTTGTCTTGCAACTTTTATCTCTCACTGCAATTGCAACGAAATGCTTAAAAGGAAAGTGACTTGTCGCCAAGAAAATTGAAAAGGACTTCGGTGTGCAAAGGATTAATCTGCTTGCAATAAGGTCGCCTGTAGTTCGAAATAAAGCGGATACGGGCGAGAATAACAACGATTGTGACTTCGAACAGTGACGTAGTCGCAAGAAAGTTATAACGCTGTTCTCCGTGGATCGGGCAGAACGAGAACGTTGCGCTCGAGGGTTAATTAATCGAGCGGATCGTGGAGCGGTGCTCGTCTTCGTCGCGTGAAAAGATTTCAGCGGAAAGTCGAGGAGCGGCCACTCGACGTTAGCTATGAGGTCTGATGAGGGTAGCAGCCCACTGACCTTTAGCGACCAATTGATTTTGTTTCCCCGGGCAGCTCTCGAAGCGAGCACGCGAACCTCTTCTAGACGCCGAGCTTCCACGAAACCTGATACCCGCAGAAGTGTGTTCGTGTAAATTCTTCGTACCGGCCCGATATCCGTGTTTATAGTCGGTCTAAGCACTCTCCGCACAGTGGGACAAACTGAGCGATGATTTCTTTCTTTAACTTAAAGCTGAGAAACATTGCAGAATATAATAGAAACGCGTTTTTTAACCTGGAAAATCTGTCTTAAACTGGCAGAGTTTCAAGAAAATTGTGGTTTATTCAATACTACACATCATTTCCCGTAGATTTTGCCACGCTGCCATCGGATAGTTTGTCGTGAATGCAGTATGTATCACATTTTTTCTGTAGAGTTTATGCTACGATTCATTTCCATCAAACTAGCCGAAATAGTAGAGTGCTACACCTTTCAAACTGGTAGCTTATACTCTTTAATTACCATTTTGTCGAAGATAAGTAAGCGTCCGTTGATTTATGGACGTTACTGTACTTCAGATTTTATTCTCCAGGTTCTCGAATCCGACACGAAGAGTTTTTAGCCGAGTCCAAGCGTGAAATACGAGTTCTTTCTTCCTTTCACTCGTCCTACGAATTGAACAATACTCGGGCCCCATTTTATTACATCACCGGCGATAAGGATCCACGGACGTCCTGGCGAGTACGTGCGTCGAATTTTAAAACGCACTTAACGCCGCCGAATATACGCCCGGAAAAGTTTCCCCCGTCGCCTTTAATTGGATCCGTGTCCATTAACGCCGTGTGCGAATTATCGCCTCCTCGCAGCGGAGGGGCCACCACCCTGGGAATCTGAATGAAACATTTTTCATTTCCCCGTCGACGGATAAATCTCGCGTCCCGAGACGTATTACGTCGACGCGACGCAACGCGACGCCGCGGCGCGCCGTTCTTGATTCCAACTAATCCGTGCATTTGTCGATCTGCTTATTTCGGAGACGGATTTCTGACGTCCACGCGAATCCTTTCCCGAGAGAATCAGATTAGTTTACACGTCGTTTCGAATTAAAAGATCGCGTAAAATAATCATTGAACGCATCGATTCAGGTCGAGGAGGCCGAAATTAAGGAAACAATCACGAAAATAAATGTTTACTAATTGAATGGTTCTAACAAGGGATGAACGGTTCTCTCGACAGCATACGGAATAACGATTCGAAACAATAGACAAAACCGTACGAGTCGATTTGAACATTCGAACACCGTCTCCGTGAAGCGTAACATCGATTTCCATTCAATAACGGTAGCAAAGTTCAATCGAATTCGATGACCGTGCGCGAACCAACGACTATCTGGCAACTCGCTTACGGTTGGCAACGGTCGAGACTACTCGAAACCGACTACGAGCTCGGTTAAAAGGATTCGGCTTGCCAAATAGCAGTACACCAAAGAAACCAATTGTATCCAAACGATGGTGAGACAGTTATGGTCGACGTTGCAAACAGAAACGTTCAAAGACTGAATTAAACGCGGCACAGTGGTTTGTAGTCCGGCCACGGAGGTTTGCTCCGGTAGGATCGAATAAGCCAGGCTACTTCTGCTTGCAGCATGTATTTCATTCCGTATCAGTGGCGAAACTATTCCTGTTGGTACATGCTTATTTGGACGGGCGGAAAGAATCGTTGGCGAGCGCGCGCGGGAAACCGTTTCATCGCGAATACCGGCGGATAAACGTTATAACATACATGCTCGCGAAGAGCGTTCCCGTCTCCTCTCTAATTCAATCTTTGAATTCCCGACTGTTTCCATTTCTGTTTTTGCGAGCGTCCTCGAACTCGCCACTCCTGCAGTGCCGAGATACGCGAATCTACGCTCGCTAAACCTGTGTGTACGGCTTAATTAATACGAAATATCCGTCGGAAACGGGACGTCGTTGAGACATGATTCCAAATGCAGTTGCAAGATGGACGATGAGACTCGGCACCGTGTTTTATGGCAATGTAATTTGTATTCGGTTGGAGGTACAGCTCTGTCGTGTTTTAAATATGCAACTAATTTTCCTTGTAAATGAAGAACACATGTTGCTAGTGAGTGATTGCATTGAATCCCGTGTTATGAGATTTTCTACAATAAGAAAAGACAATATTTGTGTAATTTGTTTAATTTTAATTCATTGAAAAGCTTCGTAAAATCAACTTTCAAATAATTCTTTAAGAGTTGCGGTCTGATATAAATATGAGTGGTTGGAACGTCCGCGCGGTAATGCATCTGTAAATATTTCTCTTATTACGTTGAAATAAATCTGTTACGAGATTTTCTGTGCAATAAAACACTTTGTACTGTAATGTCTCGATGTATGGAACAGAGATGTACACGATACTTGTGAAACTTTTTCTGAGAACCGTAAACTCTCGCACGCGCCAGGCCAATACCCTCGTCCCACGTCAATTGCGAACTTCCGACAGGAAGTGTGTAATCCGTTCCGTTCGAATTTGTTGTTCGGTGTAATAATAGCGCGAGGTAAGTTCACCGCGTCGCGATGGAAAGTTAATTCGATTACCGGTCGCCGGACAAAGCGCGCCATCGCGACGACAAATATTTCGTGTTAATTAAGCCGCTGCTCGTTTAAATCGACGCGCCATTGACAACCGTGGCTTGTTCCACCACCAGCGAATCGCCGTCATCCGTGTAACGCGAGTATACACGACTTGTATTAATTAATGCTTCGCGTTAATCGCGATCTTTGTTCCAGCACAGGTTGTGAAAGAGCCTCCCAGAAGTCAGCCCCCCACTTATTGATAAGATTGTGCTACATTGTGCTCTTAATCAATTTTCTCTATTGCGCTAGGTTGTGCTAAAGTATCACTTTTAAAAAATGAATAAAGAAGTTACGGTAAATAATTATTTTTTATATTATAGTTTGAATATTCGAGCACAATGTAGCACAAACTTAGCACAACTGTTGAAATTATTTAATTCAACAAGTGGAGGATGAGTGGGGGGGGCTAACTTGAAGGAGGCTGCGAAAGATAAGGAGAAAGATGAAACGAAAGGCGGGGAAGGGTGAAGACGTGCGGCGGCGATTGATTGAGACACAGACCGTTTTAAAGGGAGCGTTTTAAGTGGCGCGATGCGCGTTGAGCTGTAGCGCAGAGGCGTGTTCCTCGTTACGATTTTTACAGGCCGAGGGCTTAATGAACCTCGTAACACGAACGCGTTATTTTCGGGGTGAAAGATTCTTCCGTTATGAAGACGTTAATTGCGTCCCCTTTCTCCCCTCCACACCGGCGACCTCGCTCCTACGGTTAATTGCGCCCGCGTTATCCAGCGCGAGAGTGCGGCTAACTACGTAAACGCGGAATAATTACTTAAACGGAATACGGTGATGAGATGATGAGCTTGAACGGCGTTGCCCCGTGCCTGTAACGCCGAAACAATTACGCGTACACCAGCGGACGATTAACGCGCTTTTATAAATGACTACGGGCTGCAAAGTGAAGAGATCGTTGATCTACTTGGGGCCCCGTTTAGGGTGGGCAGACACGCGATCCGGACATTGTTGTGACGCTGGAAAATTGAGCGGTTCGAAGAGAGAGAAAGAGAGAAAGAGCTGCTTGTCGAGCATTGTAATTTTAATTTAACGACGTATAAAAATGTTATTAACCGGGGGACACGTGTATAAGAAGCGGGTGATAAAACTGGTAATAAACTCGCCATTAGACGTGGGAGTGGTGTGTAAATTGTAGCGGACACGAAGCTGCACAGATACGCGGACTGCAATACATAAAATGTAACGAACTGGCTCTTCACAGTGAGACGTATGCATGTACTACGTGACTGAACGGCTCTCTCGGTCTATTGAGTATTAAATTTAAGTGATTTCGGCTCTGTAAATGGTTTTTTAGATTTTGTACACGCATCGATCGCGAGGTTTTTCCGAGAAACGTTCCATGCGCTTTTTTCGGACGATCTGCAACGGCAAGGCCGTGTTACGCGTAATCCGCTGTCCGCGTTTGACTTGTCCATCACACTCTATTAGCTGGACCAGCAACCATAAAAGTTGTACGAGATCGGAGCGATTTCTCTAGTGAAATGAAAACTCTGCGATCAAACAGATCCGAAAGCGCATTCGGTGCGTCAAACAAGGAGATTGACATCCGCGCACGGAGAAGCGACCGCCTAGCATCGAGAGCTCGAGTCAAAGCAAAATACTACTTAACTAATACTTAACCCGGCTAAATCGAGGATCTTAAATGGAGCATCGGAGGAACCGGGTGGGTCCCTCGTGACCCGGACGCGTCGCAAGCTAGAATAGTCGTTTCCCGAGTGAAAGGATCGATTATACTGTCTCGTGGGACGAGATTCGGACTAGATTATAGATGAAATTAGCGGTCGCGAAATAGGATTCTAATTCCATTAGCCTGGACTAGATCTCTTTCAGCGACGTTGCTTACGCGATAACAGGATCAGGGAAAGATAGCGTCGGCCTGAACCCTCGGAAAACCTTTTTCCTCGGTTAACGTGGATTTTCTTTCCCTTTCTCTCTGTAATTCGGATACAGGCTGGTACAAAATTGCTTTTCAAGGAGAAGCAATCTCGGTCTCCGAAGAGGGTCCAGTGTCCCCGGTGGTGGGAGCGGCTAATGAAGTGTACGTGAGAAACAAGTCATCGCCTAGTAAGAAGACCCGCGGGAAAACAACCTCGAGACCGGTCGAAAGGAACATCCTGTGGGCGAGAAGGAAAACTCTTTCCCGGAGCCAAGCATGAAAGAAGTTTGAAAAGTTCTTGCGCTCCCCTCCCGACCTGCAATCGCTGCGTTCTTCCGGTTCGCACGTGCACCATCGAAGAACGACTTTCGCGTCGGAGCATTTTCCAACGGCGAATCATCGGCCACTTTTGTCCGGAAGTTCCCGGGCAAGTTTATCTATTTGCTAAGCGCGGACGCTCTCCGCACGACCGGCTGCCTTTAAGGACTCGCTGATTGAGTTTTCCACGGCGGAAGTGCGCCGGTAAAACGTACGAGATGTTTTAAACTGTTCCAATTCGAACTTAATTAAGGACGGGCTGCCCGGCTCCCAGCTTTTTTCCCCCGGGAAACTTGAACGGGCCACTATCTACGGATCCCGGACCGAATCCCACGGATTCGGCAGATAATAGTTCGTCTTTCTCACTGTTTGATAACTAGAGCAGTGTGTGTTGGAGAATACATCCAAAACAGTGTATATATAATAAGTTCTTTTGACCTGCGCTTTATTGCAGTTTTATGTGCAGTCGGTCCGAGCTAATTCAAATAAAGTTCCATTTCCATCCGGATCTTTCCGTCACCTTTTGCATTTTTATTACCGCAAGGGTAAAACTTACAGTGCACGAAAGAAAAAATTGTGTGCTGCATTTTTTTTCGCTTTATTCAACAATTTTTATGCGCCGTAAATTATGTGCTAGTGATATTCAAGTTACCTAAAAAATTGCAACAGATCGCGAAAGCTGAAATTCGCAAACCGGAAGTTCGCCGCGTTCGCCGGAGGACAAAGACACAGCCAGCCGTAACGAGTGCTGCATATCGTGGGTGGCTCTCTCGCCTGGTCGTTGTTCGGCGTGAATGTAAGCGCGACCTGGCCACCACCGATCGAGAGATTGACGCGTGCTCGCCCGAGAAACTCACTCCGTGACCGGTCGTCCCGGCTAATTACGATGAAAATTACGCTCGCCCGGATTCGAGACAATTTTGGAACCCGTACACGAACGATAATTAGAGGTTCGTTAACCTGACGTAGCGTATTGATCCCGTTACTTCGGCAAATCACGCCGAAGAGCGCTTTCCCTAATGCACCGGAAAGGAAACGTACCTCGGGAAATATTCATCCGGAAACCGATTTTTCAGGACTCCAGAACTCTTGGAGATCCATTCAAACCTGATTCAAGTATTTTTGTTTTGAACTTTCCAAAGATTATCAGACCTTCAGTGCTTTTAATGGTAGACGTAAGGTTGCTTTAGTTCTTCTACAGACTCCAAAGGGAATTCAAGGTTTGCTGAGAGCTCTGAAGGTCTCAAAGGGAATTCACATTCTCTGAAAAGATGCTGGAGGGAAATCAGACTTCTTCAGGTCTCCACCTCATAAAGGTCTCTAAGGAGTCTGAAGAGGAACTTGAGAGCTTCATAGAGCTTGGAACGATTCTTATACAGCACCTAGTGGACTATATTGTTCTCTAGAGTGATTAGTGGAAACATAAGGGCCTCTAGAGGACCTTCCAGAGGGAAGTCAGAGATCTTACAAGATGCCTACGCGTTTTCAAGGGGTCTCAAGGATTCCCTAGAGAGTTCAAAGGACCTCCTACGAAGTTCCGGGTCCTTAAGTTCCCGAGGACCTTGCCAGGATCGGCTGTAATGACATCTAACTATCCACCAGTCCTTTGTCCGGATTTCTACAGTTCTCAAAATGTCCAATATCTCAGCGACCTAGAGACTCGGTAGAGCATACACTTACATTAACCGATGTAAATTCACACACGCGCTCCATTTTTTACATATCTATAATAAGAATAAAATAACTACTTTGTTTATATATAGACTGTAAGCGTGATATATGCGAGTAACGAAAAGTTAAAGTTCTCGACTGTAACACAGCGATCCTTTAATTTCACGGTATATTGTGTACACTCCGAAAGACGATCGCCGCTTTCGATAACTAACAGATCTTCCTTTCGTGATTGCAGGTCCCGAGCGACATCAAGGCCAGCGTCTCCAAGGTAAGGGAAAGGAACGTTAACGTACACAGACTAGTGGCGGCGCTTTTGGCGTAAGGATTCTTTGGCCCGATTCCGGAGATAAGATTCTATCGTTTCGACGGCTCGAACAAATGGTTCATAAGTATGCGAAGCGGAGTTCCCTTCGCATAATGGGTCGCTCGCGTTTTCACTGCGATTTTCCGCGGTCAGAGCATTACACACGGTTTAATCATTATAACGAGGAAACCCACCGTGACCAGTAATTGTTACCTTGGAAGAAATTCATTTTTCGCTGGCCAGCCGTTCACGATGTTCGTCGGACGGCGATGCTAATTATTCACAGTCGGGAACGCCCGAAATTAATGAATTCGGTCCGCGGGAGCCGAGGTAATTTAGCCATGTGTTGAAAACAAAAACAGATGCCACCCCACCCCTCCGTCCCCTTCGGGGTTGGGGGCGTGGTTAAAACGAAGACCTCTAATTCGCAGCTTTTCGGCAACCGCTCTTTGACAACCGTTGAAAAATGAACACCTCTCCGGCGAAAATTCGTTTAAATTTATAATTCCAGCGCACCGTGTCAGCGCTGAAGCCCGAAAAAAATGGAGTCCCGCTATTTTTTTCATTACACCGCGGCCGGGATTTCGCCTTTGTTACTTCAGTAAAGCGAAGCATAACTTCGGGCAAGGCTAGAATTAAACTCCACGATTCCCTCCTAATGACTCGCGCTTTTTGTACTGAACTCCATAGAACTGATTCTCCGGAGCGGACTCTTTCTTGGATATTTACCTCTTCTTCGGTTTATCTTGTAGCTAGCGCGAAAGAAAAAGCCGCGTGAGATTATTCAGAAGAGAGCCTCGTAGAAAATTCGCCGTTCCGTGTTTCCTCCTGCAACTCCATTGTTCGGGGGAACGATTCTTCTCTCCGTCCGACGACGCGTTGTCTCTCATCGAACGACCACGGTTGGTGCGTACGAAACCGATTTAAAAATTCACCGGACAATCTCTGCGACCGCCGAGAGAAGTAGGACCACCCAGTTCTTCGCGCTTCGTCGAGCAACTTCGCGTAACTTCGCTTCGAATCTCTCAGCTCGAGGTAGACTTCCTGGAGGTAACTTCCATTTTCGGAGTTCGAAATAGTGCACGGTACTCTTCGTGCCTCACAAGAAGTCTGCTGGCAGGAATTCGAAAGGAATGTGGCAGCACGCCGTCCGATTTTTATGCATTTATAAAGAAATTGGCTGAGTGAAATATGAAACAGCGAAAGAATATATTAAGGGATGAAATGAATTTTGATTTTATTCCTGCTTTCCACAATAAATGCAGAAGATTTTTATTTTGCATAAAGATGTACAGTCTAGTAATTGATAATCCGAGAAAATTGAGTGGATGACAATTTTTAAAATTGAACATGTCAATATATGATTTCTCTTTTATTAAAATCACATTATGGGAAGAAGTAACATTCAGTTTAATAATCATTAATAATGTTTCCGTATCATCTATAATTCTCGAGTAATGGGATTATTTCAACGTACTTTGCGTAGAAAGATGCATTTAACAAAAATGTAATAAATCTTATTCTAAAATTTATTGATTGGCAACGTGTCGTTAACAATAGTAATTTTTGTTATCGATATATATTTTGTTGGTAAACAAAATGATGGACAATCGATTCGCCCGTCGCTAACTGTGCGTCGGCTACTGGATCCGGAAAAACCCGTCAGAATATTGCGCAGCCGCGCTAATTGCCTCATTTGTATCATGTCGCGTCGCGATAGACCCGCGGCGGCCCGCTCCGCTCTTCTAGGAGCAGAAACTTTCGGATACAGCCGTCTGTCTAGCTCTCGCAGAGAAATAAGCCACTTGAGCTTCAATCCGTTCCGGCTTACAAGAACTGCGATGTTTCCGCTCCCTTTATTAAATCGCCTTTCCCCGGGTGGAAATAGCGGGCCAAACAGCTCGGGCCGGAGCTAGGCTATCGCGTCCTGTTTCGTGAATTTGGTCGAACGACGGGGCTGAAAGGGAAAAGAAGAGAAAAACAGGAGAAAGATGAAAAAGGAGGGGAAAAAAGACGGCGAGAAACAGCAACTCGTTCTCCTCTTCGAAGATCCGCTCCGAAACGTCGTCGCTCCCGTCCTCGGTGCGCGGCGTTACCATACAACACGCCCGCCCCCCTCTGAACTTTTAATGAATCGAAAGAAAAAGTTCTCGCAAGCCTGAGAAGGTTAATTTCATCCGCTTGAAGCTTCGGCAAGGGTGCACACAGAGAGGTAGCAGGTCGAGGGGAGGAGAACCGGGGAGGAACGTGATGTAACGTCTTGAAGCATTTAATCGCGCCGCTATTTGCCTGCTCCCCTTCCCCCTCCCGGCGTCGACCTGCAGGGCCTGTTCCTCCTCCTTTTATTTGGATTACTTTGAAACGGGTAATCTACTTAAGCGCTCCTCTCGTGCGCGACCTGTGCAAAAATAGCTGATTTGTTTACTGCGTTTAGCGCGAGCGCGAAACATTTTCCAACTTGTGCGGTCCATATGGATCCACGCCGTTTACTTTTACATAGTGCGATTGCCTGCCTGGGGATTACGTTGATGAAATTATTGTTAGGGATATTCCGAATCGCCCGAAAAGTAGGTCGGTTTTCAGATTTCCTTGTGTCACAATAATTTCATCGACGTAATCCCCGGCAGGCGATCGCACTATGAAAAAGCAAACGGCGTGGATCCACGTGGCGGTCCGCGTAACAAAAACAAACAAACGGATCGAAACATCGGAATAATCCGATAAGTCGATGGGCTTTCTCTGTGCGCTTAACAAATGGAAGCTCGTAATCGTTGGGAACGACTGCGAACAAAAGGGTGCTGGCGATGCGGCGTGACGAACGACTGCGCGAACTTTCGCGAATTCTTGCTCCAGGAAACTCTGTCTCCCTTCGTTCATGGATTAGTGCTTCCGGGAAGTTTCTGAATGGCGGAGTCCCATTCGAACGGCGGGAACGGTGATCAAGCGGCTTGAACGACTTGCGAGCATTTATGGAAATAAATTTAGATGGGCAAGAACGGTGACTGCTACCAACAACGACGAGGAAGAGGACGAGGAGGACGGCGCGGCGTCGCGTCGTCGGTGCGCATCCGCCGTTGTACGCGGCAGACGAAGCGGAAGTTGCGCCCCGTCGCGTCGTGGCCCGCGAATTTCTGGTAATTTCGCAAAGTAAGGAACCAGCGACGCGCACAGAGAAAGCCGGCTGCGGGGGCCAGTCGCGTGCACGCGCTCGTGATTTATGAAACGCGCCGTAATTGACTTGCATTACGATGCAAATCGCTCCGGTCACGATACGACTTAAACCGGCTGTCTCTGATTCCTACGGGAAAATAGAGAGTCTTGCCTCCTGTTCGTTCGTTCATTCGTTCCTTTCTTCCTATTTTTTTCTTTTTGGCTCTCTGTCGTTCCCTCCTTCTATCTGTCCGCTTTTATTTCTCCTTTCCCGAGGTCTTTGTACCGTTTCCCCGTAGTCTTTTTAGACCGAGCACAATTAGTTACAGGTTTCACGGCTCCTGAAGTATTTGCACAGCGCTGCCGACCTCCGCAGGGTCGTTCGCTTTCTGGAGCACGCCAGCCCGCTGTCAATAAGGCTTGAAACCGCCTATCGCGTGCTCTCCCGCGCTTGTATTTTTGCCCGCCGCGAATATTTTTAACCCTATGCAGTCTGAGCTGTTTTATCCCCTCGCCGTGTCGTTTTCTTACAGTTGTAGTGATTAGGAGGGCTTCATCCCGAAAAATGTCGTAGAAGAGACAAGAAATTTCTGAATTCTTTAAATGTTTTACTGTTCCAATTATGGGGGTGTCACATAACACTAGGTTTATTCTTAATTTCCGATTATTAAGATTGCAATGATGCTTCCCCGAGGAATTATTTACCAAATTTATTTCTTTGGGTACATATTATTGGAAAAATGGCCAAAAATTTGGAGATAGACACATTCTTGTTATTTTTATAAAATAATGTGAAATGGTTATTTCTAGAGCTCCGTAAACTTAGTGTTAAAGTGTAGAGCGTCTTCTGGCGACTATCTTGAATAACAGCTGATAAACTGCTGTCCGTCTCCAGGATCGAAGACAATGAGACAGAATCGGTGGAAGTTAGCTGATGGAAAAGTTTTCTGGGAGTCGCGATCCGACCGATTTACCGTCGAAGAGTTTACGCTTCTTTCTCCCGGACGGCGGATCTATTGCGCTTCCTTAATTGTATCGGCTGGCGTCCGAGAGACGAACGGAAACTACGCTCGAGGCTTGCGACCCGCGGACATTTTTTCGCTGGCGGGTTCTCTGGGTTCATTTTCATGCGGGTCACGTGCCCGGTCCGAAATAAAAAGACCGGAAAAAATCAGCCCCGAGGAATTCTGCCATTTCTGCTTGACCTGCGAGACCCGGCAGATTAAACTATTTTCGCCGAAAACTAATGCGATACGCGCGATTGAATTAAAATGATCCTGGGAAAATGGGTCATCAGGCCGCCGAGATTTTTCTCGCATCAATGTCTCGGTTCTTCGCGGGCTTCATCCTACATTGGATTTGTATTGCTTCTATGCAGCCTTAGCACAATAAAGACGATGTAATAACGTCTTGAACGGCTAACTGTGGTTACTCCGTTTTCTTGGGTTCGAGGGCAATAGAACTTTTTAACTTTATGGTGTATTTGATGGAAGCTTAATCATTTTATTTTATTATTGTAGGTCGTTCGGAAAGTCATTTCACAATGGAAGCCAGTGGAACATAAAACGGTGAAAATATCTGACGATTTGAGAAACACGATTGTATTGCCTGTGGCTTAATAAAATGGGTAATGGAAGGAATAAATTTTTTGTGTAGCTCCTAGTTCTTGCAATTGACATTTTTATTTTGCAATGAAGATATCCACAGTCTCGTAATAATTTAAATGTAAAATGTCATTTTCAGTGGTGGTAGTCCTTGTAGATCTGAATAAAATAAAAATATGTAGTACTAGATTTTATTGAATTTTACATCCTAGCATTTTTCGAACATTTTCAGATGTCATAAATGCACGAATATTGCTTTCCGAACGAGGTAATATACAGTGATTTTAGAATTGATTAGTTAGTGTTGAACATTTTTAAACATACCTTGTAGAGTGGTTATCGTGGAGACGCAGATCCACGAGCGCGGGGGCGGCAGACGGTTGTTTTTCCGCGTGGAACAGGAGCATCTAAAGCACGTCGAGTAAAATGTCGTTGTCCTTATTGCGGAAAGAAAGTTTCGACGGCACCCAGCGTCGTCGTCGGTGTCCTGGTCTCGAGAGCCACGCAGTTTTTGTTGTCGCGTCGCGTTTCACGGTGGAACTTACGGAAGCGTCGGAGACTGCGATGAATTATTGTGCATTAGGAGCGGGCCGCTGGCTTTGTCTGAAAATACAAGGGGGTACAAAGTTAAAGACCCCGTGTCTGCGGGATTCCACGTCCGACCGGAATTGTGCGAAAAATAACAAGCCGCGAGCGGTCTCGCGGCATTATGAATGGACGGGGTTGGGCTAGGCTGAGTCGGGCCGGGCCGCGGGGTTGAATGAACGAACGAGAGCTTAAATTTACAACTTTTTAACAGGTTCCTCGGCATGGCGCGTCGGTTCCGTTCTGCCACGAGTAATTTTGCCGGAGCCTCGGCCGTTCGTCGTATTCATCCGATCCCAGCATTCAAACACCCTAATTGTCATAAATATCAGGATTCGCGCGGGGAAATTAATTTGACTCGATCTAATGAAAAATGGAAAAATACAGTTGGGACGCTGTATAAACTTGAGGCGAATGAGGCAAGATGAGTCTCGAAGGAAGTTCGAAAGGACGAACAGAGAGGTGGAAATATAGAGACGAAATTAACGTGAGATAGAAACTATATCGAAGAAATCGAGTGGATAAGCGGAATGATTAGTCGATCCAATGAAGCAGTATCAACGGAAAGTGAGATTCTATCCAAGACTAGGAAGTGAGATTCAGAATCACAACCAGAACGAACCACCGAGGACGATTATGCAGAAGGAATAAGGACTGGGGATTTTGAATTTGGAAGGATAGGGTCGCACCAACGTTTGTTAGGGCAACGACCCAACGAACGATGCTGAGAGGGAGGCAAAGGAAATAGGCAGCGGATTTAGGGGAAGAAAGGATACGATGGCTCACGCGACAATAACAGCGAGTTCGACGAACTTTTAACGTAAATGATGGTACATGGATCGGAGGATTTTAAACATACGCTCTCGGCGAAGAGGGAGGAGAGATGACGAGTGGTGGAATGCGATTCGTGAATAAAATCCATGCCAATTTTCAGCCGGATTTCCTAGCGGGGCTGTACGCCGGGTACCGAATGGCCGGTGCGCGTTGATTGCATACCTTATAACCGCAAGAAAGGATACAATGTTCACACGGATATGCACTTATCCCGGCGAGGTGAGCTACGAGCGCAGTCGCAAATAATCAACTATTCCAGCCAGCCGAGAGATTTCTCAACGGGACCTCTTCCTTCGCAGCCCTTGCGTTTCCCGTCAACGTATAAATCGTCGAACAACATTTCTCACCTGTCCCACGGAGAATGCATAACTTACGAGCGCGCGCGCGTAACGCGTGCCCTCGCGAAAACAATTCGAGATCCGCCAAGACGCCGAATGCCACGTCCCACGCCCGATTCGATCCATTATGGCTCTGTTGCGTGGCCGAGGGATGAGTAACTTCGTTAAGCACGAAGCATTTTAACCGTTCCGCCTTCCGTGATTCGTTCTGCGTGTCGCCGCGATGGAAGTGTGCAATTGAGGCTGTCGTGAAGTGTAAATTGTACAGGTTGATTCGCTAGAAACGGAACGCTTGAGCGACTTAACTCCTCGAGCGTTCAACATGATTTTGCGATACCTCTCGAAGACCACGAATAGAGTGAACCGAAGCAATTTTAATTCCGAAATCAAGTTTCTTTCAACTCAGTTCATTTTTATTCTATGTAATCTTTTTCACATTGTGCACATCGAATCGAACATGTTTTCCCATACAACGGTTGAGCTTTTTACAATTTGTAGGATACAGACGAATTAAATAATGTTAAAACTGTTTTGAATAATGGGATTAAAGTGAACATAAATACAAGCTAGTAGTAGTTGGTAGTCCATTTTACGTAGAGATTCCGTGGGTTTGTGCGTTTGTACGTCGTACAGAATATTCTGCCGTCTAAATTCTAAATTCTACTGACCTGGTCCAAACATCTGTTATTCATGCTCGGGATTCAGATGTCTATCCCAAACGCGCCGAAAATCTTCTTACCTCCCTTGTATGCTTCTTACCTACTTCGCGGTCTGCTTCATACAAATTTTTCTTTTCACACTCTCGATACTCAGGCTCTACCCAACCTCCCTTCGCTACACCTATGTACCACACGTCTAAATTTCCAGTATCCATTATGCACACATCCTCTATGTATGTATTTTACAACTTGCTGCTTCTGGCATCTCTGAAATCATATTTCATCGTGAAAACTTTCATCCGACCGATTCTGTTGGAATCGCCTAAGCAACCTAGAAGCCTGCTAATTCTTCCGCGAGCGTAGTATCGCCAGACAGCGAGACGCGTCCGAAGAATTCCCTCTAAAAATAGCCGTGCTAAACCGTCGACTTCCGTTGTCTGCCGGTGTCTTCCCCGAGGCGACAACGATCTTCCTCTCCCCGTGAACGCTCCATTAATCATTCAGCCCGCTAATGGTCTGCGAGAGAGTAAGTCGAGGCGTGGACGAGGAGAGCCTGGCGACACTTTAGAATCTTGCACGTGCTGTCGCGCGCGCTCATTCAGTGCGAGACAGGCACTAGGCGAGCCGGTATCGTAAAGGGTGGATCGCAAAAGGCTCCTTTCAAACCTAGGGGTCCCGATTCTTTCGCTCGCTGGACTCGCAGGAGCTGACGGAGCCGAGGGGTTAGCGCGTGCTCACGACTATGATCGAATTCCACCACACGGAAACCGAAAGCGATCCTTGGCCCGACCCGAGCCCGACACCGCCCGCTCCGTTATCTCCGCCGAATGATAAAGGATCATAAAGAAGACGGGAAGCTAATCGCGACAAAGAGGGGCGTCTGAATATTGTGTCCGCCGGTTGAAAAGGTGTCGACGCACAGGATAAAGCGCAGAAATCGTCGGGAAACGGAAGGAGCGGGCGAACTTGTTGTTCACGGTTACGTTTATTGCCGCTCGAGATAGCATGATGCGTTCGATCGTTAAGGCAGCCCTGAAATGGACGGGAAGTCTCACCGCCCCTGGCCCAGGGGTGTCGCACCGCCTTAGAAAAGCCTCGAAGGTCAAGAGGGCGACGACGAGGGCGGAGGGTCTAACTTTTTGTCCCGCCTGATAGCTCCGATGAAAAATGGAGTGCCACCCTCGCCTCGATTAGAAACAAGAATATGAATCGACCCTCTCCGATTGTCAATATTCATGGCAGACCAACCCGACGCGTCGCGACGTCGCGCGGCGTCGCCAAACGCTCATCTACGAGGGCCGAAAGCCAGCTGCGTTCGCCTGGAACTCTTATTGTTTCTGTATTATTATTATTTAATAGCTTAATACTGAACTTAACTTAAAACTAGTTTACTAGCTTTCCACTGGTTACATTACTTTCATGAAATATTGTTTCTTTATTTCAGTTTCCAACCAAACAGGATTTCTTTGGCTTTGTGATCAGCTTGATAATTAGATTATCGGATTCGGCGACTTTTGGAGCTGTAAGTGCGCTGAAAAAGAGTGTTCATCAGAGTCGAGTCCTTTGTGAAGGAGACGCACTTTGTAATCGGTCCAACTTTGTACTCTTGGTTCAAGCCATTTGAAATATTCAGGAACCCGTATTACCACTGAATATTATTACTGAATGAATTATGCATCTTCTGTTCCGTACTCTTGACGAAAAAAGTTTTTTATAGTATACGCAGTATAGTCGTCTACTGATTCATGTCGTTGGATCGAGCACAGTGCACCGGCAAACATACAAACTCACTCAGCGAACGCGAGAAAGGTCGAAGAAGACGAGCGAAGCATTTTCTGCGGCACGATAAAGCGGTTAACGACGCGGAAATCGGATGTCCGCGGAGTACGCGGATCGATACGGCGGATAATTAGAGGGAGATAATTAAGACGTATAAGAGACATGCTCCAGGGACTGGGTTGAAACAATGGTCGGAGAATTTTTCGTAATTAGATGGAAAATGCTTTTGTACGTCGCTGAGCCGATCGACTGAGAAGATTTCAAAGGGCTTTCGTGAATGGATCGCTCGGTTCGACGTGGAGGACCTCGATTTTTTGACTCGGTGTCATTCACCTTCGCTTCGGACGCTCGCTCTTGTCAATTACCTTGCAAGCGAGAAGCTTTTTCCGGCGATGACAGTGCTGGTAATTAAGCGGGCATTGTCCCGGACGGAAAATTGTTGATGTTCCTAGGTCAGTATGGAGTCATTAAATAGGCTCTATCAACTTTTTAATTCTGCCGGCAATAAAGATTTCATAGGCGATATTTTCTCGAGCGAAATACGCAAGTTCGAATTTTTTTAAATACAGAAGACGTCTGTTCACTCCGATCTCCGACGTCTGTAAAAACTTTTACGTCTTTCAATAAAAACGTGACTGGTGGAGAGTAAAAGCTCAACTGCTGCGAAAGAAGGTCGCAACTCCGAGGAGGTTAGGGAACCAAGCTGTCGGAGGATACCTTAAAAGACTCGAACGGAGACGCTCAGCCAGCGAGCGTGCTAGAACGATGTAACAAATTTTCGCAAACTAGAATTCCTCGGTGCGTTCGCGCGCTTAATTAAATTACTCGCGAAATGGTACGCTCTCGGCAACCCGGCACCGTCTATAAGTTTACCGAAGCCGGACAACGGCGCCGAAGAACCGAGAGACATTTTTTTCTCGGTCGTCTGCTCGTTCGGATCCGGAGGATCCGGAGGATCTGGCTAGTGGGAGATCATCTGGGAAATTTGCGCAAATAAACGCCGAGAGATTGGTTGCGATAGCGGTGGCCCGACCCGGCCCGACCACATCGATAACGACACAAACGCGCTCAGGCTAGTGTAAAATTAGGATCGGCGAGCTCACCAGCCTGTAAGTGCAAACAAACCGGGGCGAATTATATGCATGAGAGAACAGGCGGAAACCAAGCGATTTCGTTGATTCCCTCTCATAATGTTCGTTCGAATGGCCAATCGGGAAGTGTTAATTGCCGGCCGACCGAGTTTCAAGTGACAGCGAGCGTCGATTATTATTTGCCGAGTCCATTCGAATTATTCTTGCGGCCCTCCATCGTTTCTACCCGCTCGATACCGCCTGTTTCGAATGCGGATCCTTTGCGATCGTTACGCAAGAAACCGATGAAGCCATGTATCCGATACACTTCCCTCCAGAACTCAATCGTCCGGCCAATTTAACTCGAATGTCCCGTCTACCAGGAAGATCGTTCCCGATAGATTGCTGCGATCTTATGGTTCAATCGTTAGTGGAGCATTGGCCCTTGCAGGGTCAGACGCGTTTTCAAAGTAATAATTTTAACATCCACTCAAGGATTAATAGTTACATATGTGCTCATAATTATAAAAGTGGTCCAAGTCATATATTTCTTGTTGAATGGTGAAATAACGAG